>CM076583.1:278555160-278812660 GCA_034641835.2 Pinus albicaulis | reverse complement strand
CGTACAACAGGTTAGTGGGAGAATTTAAATGGTGGAACACTAACTATCTTGGCGGAGGTCAACAAATGTTTGACCAAAATTTTATGGTGGGGGTCAGGGTCAAACCCCAGACCTACCGCCCGCTAACCTAGCACCTTGCCACTCCACCTATACCATGGGTCTTAACCCTTATAAATCTCTACTATATCTTAAAGTTACATGTGCCATCGAATGGGGGTTCATAGGGGTCCATCCCATTGGGCTAGCCCCCTCCCATGTGCCCAACTGTAGAGAACTAGGTGCTACAGAATCCGACCGATGGGAATTTTAAACTATGTATTAGCGTCTTAAACTTGTATTAAATCTGGATTATGTTCTCACTAATTCGAGATTAATTTTAAAATGCATTTTGCGTTAATTCTCAATTAAAGTGCGCTTATATTTAAGATAAGTGCATTTATCCTTAATTTAATGATAGATTAATTCGGTGGTGGAGATAGTGGAGGCACCATTTTAGGCGGAATTTCCAAAAATAGAATTTTAACTGGAGAAACTCCAATTTTGGAGGAGAAAATATAGGAAAACTTGTTTTTGTCATAACTCATGCAATGTTTCACCAAAATGAGCTCATAAAGAGTCATTTCTGGTAGATTTTGATGTTTTGAAGCAATTGGAGTAGGTTTCAGAGGCAACAGGATAATGTAGACAAGAATTTTTGCACATTTGAAGCTAATAAAAAGGCCCACACTATGAAGCTAGACTAAGGAGATGTAGCCCAGAAGGGGTGAACTCCTTCATCAAAAACTTGTGTATTGAGTTTTTTTATTTATGCTTACTGTGTACTTATTTTCTGTTGTTCAACTATTAGTTTCTATGCTTTTGACTTCATGAAAAACACTAAATTTCACCAAGTTTAATGATTATACAATCACATGCTCATGGATAAACTCTCAATGGATAAGAAAACCAAAGAAAAGTTTATTTAAATCTAAAACGAAAATTAGCACATCAAAGACTAACCAAGTTGGTATCAGAGGAGAAGGTTGCTTACTTGTTTTGCAGGAAGGGTTTTAATAGTTGCAATTTTTGTAATTCTTACAAGGTTGAGATTGCAGAGAGGAGAAGGGAAGTTATTGGTATCTAGTCCTGATATTAGTAAAAGAAGGAAGAAGGATGAGAAGGCATCATCCTCACCCAAATGACCAGTCAAAGTAGCACCTGAAGAACCTCAAATTCCATATCCATGAGTTGAGATTGAAGAGGTACAAATTGTACAAGAGGTTGAAGTGATTGAATAAGTACAATCTGCAGAGATTGAGCTTGAATCCAAAGCCAAAATGTTAGGCTATGAAGAGACTCATGAACATTCTGGAGAAGAGGATGTCAAGGGAGACTTCGAAGAGATGCAAAGAATGGTTAAATTCATATATGAAGCATTCCTTGCAGAAAAATATGGAGAAGGTTTAAAGCCTCCACATGGATAAGGATCTTCAAACAGTAAGAAGGATGAAGAGAAGAGCTCAAAAGGTAGTGGAGGAAAGCCACCTCCATCTCCACCATCCTCATCTTCCTCATCCTCATTAACATCTTCATCTTCCACATTCATGACAAAAACTCATACCCACACTCATTCCAAAATCCAAAAAATAAAGACTCCATTACTCAAGTTGTACATCAAGTTTGAACTTCCCACATACAATGGAGAAGCTAATGCTGAGAAAATAGACAATTGGATTCATTAATTGGAAGAATACTACACAATTCAAAATCTACAAGAGGACGACATCAAGTTCCAGTTGGCTTCATTAAGGCTAGAAGGAGCAACACTAGTTTGGTGGGAGGCAAGGACACAAGAGGAAATGTGAATCCATGGTAAGATTTCCATTTCTTCCATTAAAAGATAGTTGTGTCCATTAGCGTATATGCAACAAGAAATAATGAGTTGGAAAAACTTTAGGCAACTCAAAGGCCAAATTGTTCAAGAGTACACTCAGGAGTTTAGAAAGAGGGATTTTTTGCTAGGAGTTAACTTGAATTCACAAGATAAACTTTGTAATATCCCAAAATGGGGAAGCAACAATACATGAACACAAAACTGGAAATAGCAGTGTAAATCAAATCATTAACATTGGAGAAAAATATGGAGACATATCATCATGTATTATATCAGAAAATCAATACAAAATAGTGAGGCATGAATCATATACAATGAGGGAACAAGCCTCCCATAAGCAATCACTCCTAAAACTGAATTTCCGCTACAATACAAAATGCCAAAAGACTGCTACAACTTAGTTATAAACACACTTATACAACCAAATAATGTACAAAATATGTAGGGCTATTATATGCCTAATGCATATCTAGGCTTAATACCAACTCCTACAAAGAACCCAGAAAGGGTTTTCAGAAATACACCCTATACAAGATGGGATCTAAAGCCCTAGGGATGAAGATTCACTGAAATCTGAAGCACATGAGTGTAGAAGGCTGAAATATAGCAGATCTGATGTAGATCTCCTCAATTTTCTCCTCCGATGAAAGGCTGGACCCTTCAATCACAAGAAAACACTCTAAAGGAGTCACAAGATCCCCCACTGAAAAATGCCTTCAAAATAACTCAATTCCAAGTTGGAACAATGATATAAATGATGGGAGATAGCTGGAATGGTGCCAAATATCTGAAATAAGTCCAAGTTCCCTCCAAATTGATCTCCCAAGAGAGGGAATCCTTCCTCCAATGATAAACTAGCTCAGAAAGTGGGTTTCTAAACCCTCCATTGCAACACCCTGCAACACAGCACAATAACCTGTAGAAACTGCGCTGAAGAAGAAAGATATAGCTTGGCCTAAAAACCTGAATGTGGAAATGAACTCAATGCTCTTCCAAGAGGCCCCTCAAGGAAAGAGATGGGATTCCCACTCGAAAACACCTGGTGCTAAACATCACAACAACTCTACTAAACAGCAAGAGGATGCAAAGTCTAAACAGACCATAGAAAAATAATAATCCAAAACATAACCTCATATGGCTGCCATCCTATTCCTTATATAGATTATGAGCTTCCTTGCCCTTGGCCCCACTCAATTAGGTCATTTCCATCATGAAATCAGTCTCCCTCCAAAACTGTGTTATTCCTCAATTAATCTCCACTCCTCCATAATAGCGATGTTGACATGGTCAAAGTTGACTGAATAAACATGATCCAACCCCTGTTCACACTTGGAGGAGATTTATTTAGCTGCTGAAAAGGTCTCCTTTCACACTTGAAGTGCTTTTATTGCTTCTTAGAAGACTTATGGGCCTCCCCTCCCACTTATTCACCTACCTAGGGATAAAACAAACTATAATATTCCATTTAGTTGAAGGCTAAATTTTTGGAATATTACAGTCCTCCCCTCCAAAATGTTGCTTGTCCTCAAGAAAATATATAGGGAGAGAAAAAATTCCTCCCCTCCTCCTCATGTGGCCTCCTCATCAATAGTCCCCACCATTGCTCAAGATAATCTGCAATAAATCTGCCCTCCAATGGTTCCTCCCAAGTATGCAAAACCCAATGGTTCACATCATGAAAAGGTGGAAGGCGTAAGTGGAAACCTTATTTCTATCCAATGGCCTCGTCATGGTAGGAGTGAAGAAAAACATGGGGAACCTCATTCCCAATTAGAGATTCCCATACCCATGCTATCATCCAAATCAAACAAGCCATCCTAGGTACCTCATCAAAGAAATACTCAACCCCTGGTTTATGCAATGTATTGGGGCAGCATGGAGAGAATAGATTTTTCCATCCAAGTTGTTTCTCTCTCCATTTATGCTAATTATGGGGTTGTTGCTGATCTTGGGCTGAAATTTCATGGCCTCCAATAATGGCCCAAGTTACCACCCCGAGCAAATCAGCCATGAAGTGCCTCCTCCAAGAACTCAAGTTCTCCAAATGGCCCCTCCCACACGAAGAAAAGAGATGTAGTGTGGAAATCATGGTTTGCCCATTATTTCTCTTGAAACATGAAAAATGTAAAGTAGGGAGAATCATACTCCCAATGGGCACCTCCAACTCTCGTGCCACTCTCCTCACAAAGCTTCCCACAAACATAAGAACCTCACCAATATAGGGAAGCAAAACCCAATGAAAACAAGTGTCCATATGACAACAGGGAGGTGGATCATAGTTCCACATATGGAACCAGCGTAGGGCATCCCTTGCCTACCTCAAAACAAAGAATAACAAGTGTCTTTTCAGCCACTTGTTTGCTGCCACAATCATCATACAAGATAGGATCATAAAAGTGAAATGTGGTGCCAATGGTTCATACCAAGAATCATGTGGCCTCCCCCACAACCCACCAATATCATGGCCAACATCAATGCTGCAAATGGCCTCAAGTACATAAAAATACAATATACAAGAATGGATAATCCTCCTTGGTATAACATGTTGCTTAGATAAAGTAAATAAGTACAAATCATAATGCAAAAATGTACCTTCTCTACTATGTACTTTGGTCATTGAGTTGAAATGACTCAACTGAAATTTCTCCCTCACTCTCAATGAGTAGGGAAGTGGATGTGACAACCTCTTCATCACCATCTAGGCTATGCATCTCTCCCTATGCTGATATATATCATGTTGGATGCCCTCCCAAGTGAACTCCATCAAATAATGAAATGCATCAAAGTGCATGGAAAGAAAGTCCACATGTGCTGCATGTAGTAGCTTCCTCTTGAGCTCAGAAAATCTAGTCAAGAAGACTCTTCAATAATAATAAATGACCTCATAAACCACTATGTATCTATCATCTCCCTATAGGTCATCAAGAACCATGCAAGCACCAAGATCCTTGGAGTACTCTACCAAAATTTGAGACGTCTAATACAGATCAACCCTCCTAAGAGACAGTGATGAAGATCTACAATGTGAAGATCCCCACATTCCTTTGTCTTCTCCTTTGACATCCCCCATGCCAAATTCATCCTCCAAAGTGCTGCCATGCCCATCATGTAGCTTCTCATGCTGAAGTAGAAGTGGTGGCTTTTGGAGGTTGGCCTCCCATGAGAAGCTACCATCCAAAAATAACCTCCTGACCTTGGCCAATGCAAGAATGAGTGGCCTCCATCTACTCCAATGTATGGAGGATTCCTTCCTCAAGGGAAGTACCCTCTGTTTCTCCAAATCCATGGAGCATCTCCCTTGCACCATGGTGGTGCCATCCTCCATCACTGCAGCAACTTCTATCAGTGCAGAATATGTAGTGAGAGTGGGTAACGCTGAAAATGGGAGAATTTCTACCTCCTCCTTGAGTCTACCCCAGACTCTCTACGCTTTAATAGACCCCTCCAAAGTATCCACCCCTCTGAGATCTAAGAGTGGTGCAACTCCATGTGAAGCATCTCTCATCATCTCCTAATCTGGTGGTCTCCCTAGTGGAATTCCTCTATGTAGTGAGATATTAATGTCAAGAGTATACTGCTCATACGGATGGACAAATTTTTCCCAGTCCTCACTGCGAAAATCAATCTGCCTCTCCTGTGCATCAACCTTCTGAAATAGATAGTGGTGTGTGCTTCTCATCATATGATGTTGGCCATCCTCCCCACCTTCTCCTTTCATCTACAAGGTTTCACAATCTATCAATAGTGGCACATGTTGTTCATAGATTGTGCCTTGACCTCCACATATGAGATCGTTGGGAAATTCTTGGATACAAGAATCCCTCTTGTTGGATCAATTGCTCCATTTTTCTCTGCATGAGGTGCTAGATATGTTCTAGATATGACAACGCTGTTGCCCCCAACCTTCTCTTCCTCTTCAATATGAATGGGAAACTTTTCAATAAGAGGATCCTCTTCTGAAAAAGGGATATCCATGCCCTCTTGTCAAATAATATGAGATAGAGATCTTGCCTATAACAAGGTGTTATGCAACATGTTAACCTCTTCAACAATTTTCTGAAGTGGAATTGGGTTTACAGATTTCAACAACACATGCAAAGGTTTTGTTTTTTTTGGTTTGTTTGGCTCCACCAAAGATGTTTCAGAATGTTTTCCATCCAACCTTTCCACTATCCTCCTATTGAGCCTTGCATAAGTTGAAGTATTTTCACTTTTTAATGAAAAAGATTCTAATATCCACCAAGCATAGGCCTTACCTTCAAAATGCAACACTGCAACTTTGATGGCTTCATCTTTAGAAACTTGGTGTTGCTGCAAATAGGTGTCCAGCTCCTCCACCCAAGATATAGCTAAACATTTAGGTGAACCATAAAAAGTAGATAGAAAACATCTACCCATATCATGTTGCTTTATCCTCTCCACCTTGTTCTTGCAGAACTATTGGACGTTTATGTGATCTTTGAACCTTAGTCTGAGCTTCATATTCTTGTAGATAATCTCTAAGGGTCTCCATCTTTGGCATTTCTTCTTCCTTCTTCTCTCTCATAGTCAATATGGGCATCAAAATGAGCTGTGAATCATGGTGTGTGGCTGCATTCTCACACTCATCATGTGACAATATAGAGTTTTCTTTAGATTCAAACTCCCTTGGATATTTCCTACACATCCCCCTTCTCATCTTCTTGATATCTCCATGAATGCTCTGCATAGTTTGAAGAAAAAGCTTTGAGAGATCTTCCTCCTCTCTCCCTCCAAATAATGGAGTCTTCTTTTTGTTTTTTCTATACATTTCTTCTTCTTATTCTCCTAATAGCATAGTGGCTGAGATCCGTAGGCTGAGCCAAGATTATGCTCTAATACCACTATAATATCCTAAAATGGGGAAGCAACAATACATGAACACAAAACTAGAAATAACAGTGTAAATCAACTCATTAACATTGGAGACCAATATGGAGACATATTATCATGTATTATATCAACAAATAAATACAAAATAGTGAGGCATGAATCATATGCAATGAGGGAACAAGCCTCCCATAATAAATCACTCCTAAAACTGAACTGCTGCTACAATAAAAAATGTCGAAAGACTTCTACAATGTAGTTATAAACACACTGCTACAGAAAAATAATGTACAAAATATGTAGGGCTGTTATATGCCTAAAAATATATGCCCAATACAGATCTAGGCTAAATACCAACTCCTACAAAGAACCCGGAAAGGGTTTTAAGAAATACACCCTATAAAAGATGGGATCTAAAGCCCGAGGGCTGAAGATTCACTGAAAACTAAAGCACATGAGTGTAGAAGGCTGAAATATAGTAGATCTGATGTAGATCTCCTCAAAGGTCTCCTCCCATGAAAGTGGAGTGTAAAAAATCTGGTAAACTTGAATAAGTATATATTATTAATGATGATAGATAAGAGAGATTACAATGGGGAATCATCGAGGCTTTAAATATAGCCTCATAGTGTCCCTTGGTGAAGAGGCATGATCTTTGATCATGCCCTTTCACTTAATAAAACCTAATATAACTATATCTAACTAACAATTAATAAAATTTACATAACATTGCCCCTCTCTTAAAGATGCTTTGTCCTCAAAGCATATGTAACGATGGACAGTGTTGACGAACGCGTGGGTTTCTTGAGCGGCGGGCTCTTGCTTCCCACATTTTAAAAAGATCGTGGAGAATATTCTCGAGTTCAATCTATTGGTGATGTGGATAGCGACAAGATTTGATACTGACAGGGTCAGGTCCTTTCTTGACTTCTATTGGATGTTCATGTTCCTTATTAGGAGGTATTTTTATTGGGAGGTCTTGGAAGACTCTTTCGTGTTTCCTAACTATTCCTTGTTATTTTGGTGATTTTTCATGATTCCTTTTTAGGTTTAGAGGTAAGTTACCAACAACTATCATTTGATGCAACTTCTCCTCATCATCAAATGCTTCCTTCCTAACAACTATATCTGCTTCATCACCAAAGGCCTTAGCAGCGTTTGGGACTGTAGCAGTGGCTTCAGATGTGTTTGTCTCTTCACATTTTTCTTTCAATTCTGGTGATGAAACATTCTGCTGTTTATAAGCATCTATGTTTTCATGGTCTCCTTCACTTTCAACGACTATGTCTGTAGTTGCATCTGTGATAGCATTCATGTTGAATTCTTTATGTGGCTCCTTCACCAACATTGTTTCTTTTTCTAACATTGGATTTTCATTTATATAAAAGTTCTCAATAACTTCTGTTGTTGCATTTCTTGCTTTATTAGTGGATTGAGTTACATTTTCTTCTATTGGCTTCTCAGATCTATAACTTTCATGGTTGATTTCAGAGTCTCTGCTTCTAGGTATTTCAGCAATATAGCTTTCATGTGAGCTGATTTCCAATTCAACCTCATTCAATTGCTCTTTTTCAAACATGTCATATTCATGATTATGATTTGAATTAGCTACATTGTTCAGTTGACTATGTTCCACATTTGGGAATATTGGAGGTTGTGTCTGACTTAACTTATCTATCTTATCATTTAGCTTATTGAAGAGTTTTGTCATATTGTTCATTGCTTCGCTATGCTCTGTCATCTTGTTCATTGCTTCGCTATGCTTTTCTGTGGCCTCGTGATGATTTAGCCACATTTGTCTTTCTATTCGATTTGTTGTATCATGAATCTTTTTGATGTCGTTGGAGTGCCCTGCAACTGTACCTTCCAGATTGATTAACCTCTTTCCGAATTCTTCGGAATTATTATTAATTTGTTTCTCAAGATCTCCCAATTTCTTCTGGAATTCAGCCATCGACATCGATGAAGACATTGAACATGTATGAGGTGGGGAATATTTTTCTGCCAGTTTCTCCACTTTTTTTCTTTAAAATTAATTAATTAATTAATATTTAACTAATTAATTATTATTATTATTATTTTTAATATTTATATAATAATAATATTTTTTTTTAAATTATATAATTATATATATATATATATATATATATATATATATATATATATATAATTATTAATTGAAAACTATATAATATATAAATAAATTATATAATTATAAATATATATATATATATATATATATATATATATATATAATTATTAATTTGAAAACTATATAATATATAAATAAAGTATATAATTACAATATATATTTATATAATGACCAATTGAAAACTATATAGTATATAGTTTATATAATTTCAAAAAAAAAACTTATAGTTTATATAAACTCAAAGCGTTGCGGTGAGTCGACGTCTAGTTTTTGAATGGGCACAACCCTCGGGCACAATGGTTTCAAAATTGCACACCACAATTTTTTTTTAAAAATGTGCTTTTTCTCTCTGTCGCAGTGGGGTCAGCCGACAGCCCTGTCTGCGGCTACGGAAGGAACAGAAGGTGAGCGGTGGGTCGAGCAGCTCGTAAGGGACGGCAGACAGGACGGCGGTGTCAAAAGACGCGGAGATATGTCGTTGTTTGCAAGTGGCTTCTACGTTGGCGGATATGCAACATTGGTGGATATATCGTTTGTCTACAAGCGGATTATTAATATCGATTTTAATACCTGTTACTTTGTATTTAATGGGTCACTGTTCAAATCGATTTTTTTTAAAACGTAATTTTCTTGTTGGCATGCATTTTATCTGCGGCTGTGATGGGGTAGCGACAGACGGCGGAGAGAAATGAGTGAGATTGATGAGTAGGTAATGGAAGAAATGAATTTCTTTGACGTTAGATGCACCACTATATTGTGGTTGGTAGTGTCGCAGGAAGGTCGGCATGTGGTTGTAGAATAGGGAGTGTAAAAACAATGCGGCTGTGGCTTGCTGCAAGGGAAGGATGTCGAATGTGTCTGATTTTGATGATCATCACTGGCTGTTGACTGAAATATGCAGTGTGGAAAATCTGAGCAGTGCAGCAGTGGTCACGTTAGTTTTCTTTATTTCTAGAGAAACGAAAATTTATATTTTCAATATATTTTTAATATGATATTTTTTCAATATATGTATTTGCCCCAATTTTTTTATCGAATTTTTTTGTATTTTTAATTCCTTTTTTACGTGAGGGATTTGGATAGTGAAAGGGGAAGTAGAGGGTATGACAGAACGCAGAGTGGGAGTGAGGGGGTTGGGTAAAAATCTACACAATTTTTTTATTTTATTTTTTTAAACCAAGGTTGTTGCTCAAGCACTTGGTAAAAAAAAATCTGCAATCTGGAATTCTTATAATTCCTTAATTTTGCGTGATCACACAGATCCCAAAGAGCGATGGCTCCGATACTAATGGAGTGTAAAAACTCTGGTAAACTTGAATAATTATATATTATTAATGATGATAGATAAGAGATGATTACAATGGGGAATCACCGAGGCTTTAAATATAGCCCTTTCACTTAATAAAACCTAATATAACTATATCTAACTAACAATTAATAAAATTTACATAACAGAAAGGCTGAACCCTTCAATCACAAGAAAACACTCTAAAGGAGCCACAAGATCCCTCATTAAAAACTGCCTTCAAAATAACGTAATTCCCAGCTAGAACAACGATGGAAATGATGGGAAATAGTTAGCATAGTGCCAAAGATCTGAAATAAGTCCAAGAGCCCTAAAAAATTATCTCCCAAGAGAGGGAATCCTTCCTCCAATGAGAAACTAGCTCAGAAAGTGGGTTTCTAAACCCTCCATTGCAACACCCTGCGACACGGCACAATAACCTGCAGAAACTGCGTTGATGAAGAAAGCTATAGATTGGCCTAAAAACTTGACTGTGGAAATGAATTCAATGCTCTTCCAAGAGGCCCCTCAAGGAAAGAGGTGGGATTCCTGCTCAGGAACACCCGGTGCTAAACAACACAACAACTCTACTAAACAGCAAGAGGATACAAAGTTGAAACAGACCATAGGCAAATATTAATCTAAAACATAGCCTCATATGGCTACCATCCTCTTCCTTATATATATTATGAGCTTTCTTGCGCTTGGCCCCACTCAATTAGTTCATTTCCTTCATGAAATCAATCTCCGTCCAAAACTGTGTTATTCCTGAATTAATCTCCACTCCTCCATAACAACGTTGTTGACTTGGTCAAAGTTGAATGAATGAACATGATCCAATCCATGTTCAAACTTGGAGGAGCTTTATTTATCTGTTGAAAATGTCTCCTTTCACACTTGAAGTGTTTTTATTGCTACTTAGGATACTTATGGGCCTCCCCTCCCACTTATTCACCTACCTAGGGATAAAACAAACTATAATATTCCATTTAGCTGAAGGATAAATTTTTGGAATATTACACACTCTTCAAATATATAGGATGTTTACATTCCTAATTGAAACATAAAATCCTTATGTTTAACCCAAACAAATTAGATTAATTATGTGTGCAAGCCAGGCATCTTGAAGAAAGGGGAAGAAACATTTCTGAAGACTGTAGTAAGAAGAAGCCATTAAAAGGTAAGGGAAAAGAGAAGGGAGGAAAATGGAAGTGAAAGAAGAATGAAAGTATCAATAAAGAAGGGGAGAAAAATATATGAAAACATTTTTCCAAATAGGGGCATGATGAAGCCCACTGTTGGAAACCACATCCCGAATTAAGGCCAAAGAAACCAAATAAAAAAGGGAAACAAAAGACGACTGCCACTACACAAAAAGATCTTGGATTCGATTCAGGAGATGAATCCAAGATAGTTGCCATTTTTAACAAAGGAAACGAAGCCATAGCAAGTTCTAGTTCCTCAAAAAATCACAACAACACTCCAAATGAATACACAAGGATAGAATTGTTCCATGTTAGAGCGATTTCTAATCATAGAAAGATTGATCCATTATTTGATACGGGGTCACAAGCAAACTTGATTTCAGAAGAATTAGTAAAAAATCTTAACCTTGAAACTCTACCACATCATAAACCATACCATTTGGGTTGGATAGTTAAGAATTCCAATTTACAAGTTAGAAGGAAATGCATATTTATATTTTCTATTACTGCAAACATTTTTGATGAAGTCAAGTTAGATGTGGTTCCACTTGACATTTTCAGGATTATCTTGGCAAGTCCATATTTGTATGACAGGAAAGCGGTGTTTTATTGCCACAATAAAAAATATCATTTGATCAAGGATGGGGTGGAGTATATTGTGAGAGATCATCACAAGAAACTGAACATTTCTTTAGTTAATGTATGGAAAATGAAGAGGCTAGTAAATGCAAGTAAACATTTTGTGCCTCTCATGATAAGGAAAAAGGATGATGTTGACTATGAATATTTTTATGGATGTGATGAAAATTTGAAATATGATTTGTTTGATGTGGTAAGTCAGCATGGTGAGATTTTTCAAGAACCAAAGTTGTTAGCACCCAAGAGGGGAACTCAACATGAGATTCAGTTGCAGCAGGATGTTCCACTTCCACACATTGGTATGTATCGCCTGTTAATTATGGAGAGTTTGGAAATCAAGAAGAAAATCCAAGAATTGATGAAAAATGGTATCATATGTCCATCTACTTCACCATGTGGCTCACCAATAGTTTTGGTTCCAAAGAAGGATGAGAGTTGGCACATGTGTATCGATTTCTGTGCACTGAATAAAATCACGGTAAAGAATCGGTAACCACTCCCACACATTGATGATTTTCCTGATGAGATAAATCATAAAAATTATTTCACTTAGTTAGACTTATGAAGTGGTTATCATCAAGTTAGAATAGTTGAAGAGGACATTTTGAAAACTTCTTTCAAAACTAGATAAGGATTGTATGAGTGGTTAGTTATGCCATTTGGCTTAACAAATGCACCATCTACTTTCATGAGAGTAATGAATGATGTAATTAGACCATTTATAGATGAATTTTTCATTTTTTACTTAGATGGAATACTCATATTCAGCAAGTCAATAGAAGGGCATGTCATGCATGTGAACAAGGTACTTGATGTCTTGAAAAAAGAGCAATTATTTTTTAAAATGTGAAAGTGCGAGTTTGGTAAGATTTCACTAGTGTATTTGGGACACATTGTTGGAGGAGGTGAGTTAAAGATTGATTCTTCCAAATTAGAGGTCATTCTAAATTGGACCAAGCCCAATATAGTTATAGAGGTAAGAAGCTTCTTAGGGGCAACCCATTATTGGAGGAAATTTATTGCAAATTTCACTTCCATTACAGCTCCATTACATGCATTGAAAAGTGTGAATAAAGTCTTCCATTGGGGAGATGTACAGCAGAAATAATTTTATGCTTTGAAGCAAAAGATAAGTTCAACACCGGTGTTGGCGCTTCTGGATATTAGATAGCCATTTGAGATCCAAATATATGTAAGTGAATATTCTATGGGAGGAGTGCTCATGCAACATGGTAAGCCTATCTCGTTTCATTATGAAATTTTTAATGGAGCTGTGACTAAATATCACACCTATGATAAAGATTTATATGTATTGGTACAAAGTGTAAAGAAATGGAAGCATTATTTGATGGGGAAAGAGACCATTATCGATACCGACCATCACTCATTGTAGTACTTACAATCACAATAAAAGTTGCAGCAATCAAGAAATTTAGATGGATGGGTTTTCTACAACACTTTCATTTGGTTATGAGGTACAAAAATGGAATCTACAATAAGGTAGCTAATATGCTCTCTAGGCCTATTGTAAAATCATCTATTATACTCCAACACAATTCCATTATGCATGAAAGTTACACTGAACAATATGCAAATGATAGTGATTTTCAAGATGTGTATGAGAGTTTGGGTCAAGGAAACCAAAATGAAGAGTTAGATTATCATGTGCATAAAAATTTGTTGTATCAATTGGGCAAGTTAGGTATTCCATAGGGAGAAAGAAGCAGTATCGTAAGGGAGGTGCCCACATCATTAATTTCAGGAAATTTCAGTGTAGGCAAGACAATAGTGAATCTCCAAAGGTATTGTTATTGGCCACACATGATTGATAGTGTATCTCATTTTATTAGAGGACATTATTTATGTGCAACAAGTACACCTAGCAATAGGAAGCTTGGATTGTGCACTCCATTTCTAGTTCCTTCACATCCTTGGGAGAGTATCTCAATGGATTTTGTAGGTGGTATTCCTATGTCAAGGAAAGGTCATGAATATTTGTATGTTGTGGTAGATAGATTCAAAAAAATGTGCATTTTGATATCATGTAGGAAAACCATTACAGCGGGACAAACTACTAATCTTTTCTTTCAAAATTTTTGGGTCCATTTTGGTCTTCCTACTTCTATTGTAAGTGATCGAGATTCTCAATTTGTTGGGAATGTTTGGTCAAAATTATGGGACATGGTGAACACAAGGTTGAAGAAGAGTACAAAATTTCATCCACAACTTGGTGGTCAAACAAATGTGGTGAATAGGACCATTATTCATCTTCTTATAGGCTATTTCAGCAAGCATACCATGTTGTGGGATGAGCAGTTACACTACATACAACATGCATATAACAGGGCAAAGAATTCTTCCACAAACACATCGCCATTGGAGGCATGCTATGGTTATTTTCCAAGATCATCATTGGACTTCTTCTTTGATAAATGTGTTGCTATAGATGGATATAGTGACCTAGATAAGGCAAGGAATTTCATTGAGAAAATTCAGTTGATTCATCACACCATTGAAGAGAAACTTGAAAAGAGTCCAAGGAGTGACACCGCAAGGCATCACAATCATCAGGTTGATCACAAATTCCAAGTTGGTGATGAACTTTGGTTATACATAAGAAAAGAAAGATTGCAAGGGGAAGGTAAAAAGCTCAAACCAGTCTGTTACGATCCATTTAAACTTCTGGAAAATATCGGTACAAATGCATTGAAGCTAGATTTTCCTCCTTATATGCAAATTTATTTTGTCGTTAATGTTGATAGTTTGAGATTGTTTGAGCCTCCTTGGATTGATGATCAAAGAGAGCATTTTCAATTTCCATCAATAGATGATTTCTCTCCAGAATATGTTGATGAACTTCAGCAAGATTTCATACTTGACAGAAGAATCAGAACATCAAGAAGAGGGAAAGTTGAATACCTTAGAGTGGGACTCAAGGGTCAAAATCCTTCAAAGGAAAAATGGTTGGAGATTGGAAAAGTGAGGGAGTTGTACCCTAACTTGTTGAACAATTGATAGTATATTTTAGGGTCTAAAAGGCTTCTAGTGGGGAGGAATGATCTAAGGCTCAGTTTTAGCTCAAAATTGAAAGTTCTCAGAAATGCTTCGAACCTGAACGCCTGGATAGAGCTCATCTCCAAGATTTGAACGCAACTCATTTCATCAAATTTTGAGTTCGTATGAGAGAATTATGGCCTGTTTTTCATTTTCCCAAATAAGCAAAAAATAAGCAGAACAGGTACAGGGGTGATGTGGCAAGTCCAGCGAGCTTCGCAGGGTATTCTCCAGTTTCAGCTGGTGACACTGTGACAAGTGTCATCTTTGGATTCACCAAGGTTTCCATGGGAAGTTGATGTTGTTCTCCATTTCTTAAGTTGGAAACTTTGTTTTAATGGCTCATTATTTTATTATATAGAGGATTTTTATGAGCTAGTGGGGAAGGGCCACGTGGCATGCCATGTACACCCCCAACCCCCCATGGCATGGCAAGTCACATTCTAAGGTTGGAATTTGTCATGCATTGGGCACATGGAAAGTTATATGTTAAGGTCGAACTATGGAGGATTGGCACATTTCTATATCATACAATATATATATATTGTTTAACCTAAGTTCAAACCATATAATCTGCGGACTTACACTACATTTGGAGAGGCCCTACAATAGGTTAGCGAGAGAACTTAAATGGTGGAACACTAACCTAGGTGGAACCCCAGACCTACCACCCACCAACCTCGTGCCTTACCACTATTCCTACACCATGGACCTTAACCCTTATACATCTCCGCTATATGTTAAATTTACATGCACCATCGAATGGGGGTTCTTAGGGGGCCAACCCCTCAGGCTAGCCCACTCCCATGTGTCCAATCGTGGAGAACTCGCTGCTACAAAATGTGACCTGCAGGAATTTTAAACGATGTATTAGTGCCTTAAACTTGTATTAAATACGGATCATGTTCTCACTAATCCGAGATTAATTTTAAAATGCTCTTTGCATTAATTCTCAATTAAAGTGCGCTTATATTTAAGATAAGTGTGCTTGTCCTTAATTTAATGACAAATTGATTCAGTGGCGGAGATAGCGAAGGCACCATTTTAGGCGGAATTGCCAAAAATAGAATTTTAACTGGCGAAACTCCAGTTTTGGAGGATAAAATCTAGGAAAACTTGTTTCTGTCATAAATCATGCAATTTTAGACCAAAATGAGCTCATAAGGAGTCATTTCTGGGATATTTTGATGTTTTGAATCCATTGGACTAGGTTTCATAGGAAACAGGAGACTGTAGACAAGCATTTTTGTACATTTGAAGCTAATAAAAAGGCCCACACTATGAAGCTCGACCAAGGAGATGTAGCCCAGGAGGTGTGAAATTTTTACTTATTTGCTGATGTTCATGAAAAACACTAAATTTAAAAATTTTTAATGATTAGACACTCACATGCTCATGGATAAACTCTCAATGGATAAGAAAACCAAAACAAAGTTTATTTAAATCTGAAACTCATATTAGCACATAATAAACTAACAATAATTTTTAGATCAGGCAGAGTTGTGGGTTGGGCTTGTTGAGGTTGCTTCTCAGCTGATAAAATCGATGGTAGGATGGCTTTAGGATGTGACCAGGGTTCTAAGGTATTCAAACCCTTAAACTTGGGCACAGTATGTTGAGGTAGTGGCCTAGAGTCCTTCAGTCGTGGGATGAATGAGTTAAGGCCGCAACCAAGAGACTTTCTAGGCACATCAAATTTCGTTCATCTTCAGTTGTTTGCGCAAATGTTCCAGACATTAGTTGTTCAATCACAGTTGCTTCAGAGCGTCATTAACAGTGCCTGGATTCAGATCTAGGACTTTAGAGTTCATATCACTTGGTGATATTTCATATTTTAGTTTTGGTATTGTAGATCTGTAGATATGTAGATCAGATCTGTTTGTTTCCACTGTAGATGTATCTTCATTCCTCATTCAGTATCATTTGTGTTCACCAGTTTTCTACAGCTAGTGTTAGTGCATTTTTATTCACAGATTCAGTTTCCTTCATGCAGATGTATGGGTATGATTTTAATTCTTGTATGCTATTTATTTTCTGCATCGTAAAGATATGTACTCATGGATCATTGTACTCTTGTTGTTGACTCATTCAAAGAATATCTAAGAATAATAATCTCGAAGGGTTTTCCCCATAGTGGGTTTTGCCCTCGTTTGAGAACAATCCTAGTGTCTCTATGTGTTCATGCTTATGTTCCTTTGATATTTTATTTTATGCTACTTAGATGATGTTGATGATGATAGTATTGTCCTTTTCGTATAGTTTCATTTTATGATGGTTGATGATATAGATCTATATAATGGAATAACTAATTCGGGTGAATGTAACATGTTAATGTTGAAATGTAACTATCAAAGTAAAGAAAAATGTTGATTTATGAAAAATTAACACCTGCTACATGAACAATGAGAAATACATGAGAAACATGATTGCGATCACGTTTTTTCATGTATTTCTTATTTTTTTGTAGCAGGGTCCATCAAAATTATGCAACATGGGTACTTCTTGGATAAGGAATTAAATGTTTCATCCAATGAATACTCCCATTCGAAATTTGAAAAATTTATTAGGGAGATAAGTTGAAAAAGTAGTTTTATTATTTTATTATTTTTTAATATTTTTACTTTTTTACTCCTAAAATGGTGAATCATCCCCCATGGTTGGCATCATCATCTTGAATACTATTGGTTCTTATAAAGTTTATTTTGGTTGTACATTTTTCTTGGGAGGCCCATTTTATACCTCAAAATTCCCCTAATGGCACACACAACATAACTCCTCACAACTAAAGAGATATTCCTTCTCAAATACAAAGCACTAAATGTGTGGTCATGGTGCCCAAATCCAATTGATGGCTTGGTCCAAATCTTGGCACAAATCTTAATGAAGATATATTTTATTGGGTGAATTTGATATATTTTGTTGGGTCATGGTTGTTACTATTCATTCTTCATGTCAACCTTTAAAAAAATGAGTCTTTATCTTTGAAAATAATTTTAAGAAATAAGTATTAAGGTCAACCTACGAAAAATTGAATTTATTTTTATTTATGGGTAAAGTCAGCTCCAGTAGTAAGGTGTGTTTAAGGGCAGGTAAGCCCCCCTGTAAACCCCCTCCTTTAACTATAAATAAGGCCCTATGTCCCCTCAAATGGTATCATTCCAAGAATATAATTTCTACTTATTCTCTCTGAAATTTCTAAGACCAGGGAAATCACACAAATCTAAGGAATTAGGCCAAGTTTTCTAAGATATTTTGGGCTTAAATGATATATATTTCTTATGGTTACTCATTATGTTGAATATAAATTTCTAAGGAAAAAAACAAGGATTCCTGTGGTAGGGTTTTAGCATGTTGTAGGTATAATTTTTACCATCTTTGAGGTAGGAAAGACCAAGTTCCTGAGGCCTAGTTTCGACCCTCCTAAGGCCTGATCATAGGCACAAATTTAGCCATCTATGAGGAAGGACATATCAAATTTTTAGGCTATTTGAGGTTTTAATTAGATATTTTCTAAAAATACGTTTTAGAATACATTCATGGTCTGGTTAGGCCCAAGAAGAAGAGCTAGTTTGGCTTGATTTAGGCTTGTTTCAAGGACTAGGTTTAGGCCTATAAATATTGCAGAAATAAGGATAGTAAAACCACAGAAGAAAGGTCCAATTAGGGCATTTTTGGGTCACAGAATGTAGCCACTCCAAGCCATTGTAAGAGAAGGTTTAAGGTGGTAGGTCAGGGGCCTATTCTAGGTTTATTTTAAAGCAAATGAAGGATTTTCCTTGGGCCAAAAAAGTGGACATATTTAGGCCACAATTTTCAAAGAACTGTAAGAGTTATTTAAGGGTTTATTTGGGAAAAATTTAGACCTGTTTAGGTCAAGTAAAAGGTAGCATTAAATTACAATTTATGGAGGTATATTAAGGGATAATTAGTTTAAATACAAGGTAGAATCAAACACAATTTGAAAGCCTAATCATAACTCTAATCTTGGTTTAAATCTTAGTAGAAGTTAAGGGCTAACTATGGGCACTTTCTTGGGAATAACTTTATTCAAGTTTTAAGAATCAATGTGAGCAGAAGGAAAATCAATGGCACCAATTTGATCCTTCTCTATGGTATGATCTCTTACAAAATTGTTGAGGTAGGAATCAAAATATTGTATTTTGAGCTATATAGATATATCTATGTTTAATATTGCAAGTCAAAATATGATCTACAACAACATTTAAAAAGGGAGTCCTGGAAGTTCTTTATTCAAAATCTTAGTAGTTTGTTAACTGGATCACCATTGAATATATTTTATGATCCGAGCACATATCAATAGAAATAGTAGTGAAGTATTATTTGTATTGTAAGTGGGTCATTGTCCCTAGTATGAGATAGCACATTTATTTTTCAATATTTCAACTTTAGGGTGGGAAAGTGGTGCAAGGTGGACAGTGAAGTCTCCTTCAAGTTGGAGCCTAGGAACACTTCAGGGTGGTAAGGTGGTGCTAGGGCGGCAGATTGATTCTAGCATGATGTTGGAGCATCCTTTCAGGGAGTTGGTGCTTCCTGATAAAATGAGTGCTTTTCTGATTGATTACTAGGGAGTTGGAGCTGATAAATTATTTTACACATCATTTATATTAGAAAGTGTTTGGTGGTTTTTCCCCAGTAATGCTTTCCACATAAATAATTTCTTGTGTATTATTCATGTGATGTGATGTGTTGTTGATTTATCTTATTTGGTTTTTTGTAACAATATTTAATGCTTTGAAATTAATTAAAATTAAGTGAAATATTGATTCACCCCCCTACCCCTCTCAGTATTTCCAACAATTGGTATCAGATTCACATCCTTTAGTTACAGTATCATGACTAGAAGGTAGATTATGGATTGCACCAGGGATAGAAATCCACTTTTTGACATATCTGACTATGCATTTTTTAATGGAATAATGAAGGAATTTGTGCAAGCACAAGGATTTGATGTGTGGCACTCTATATAATTTGGATACAGTGAACCTCATGGTCCTATAATAGATGATGTTGGTAAGAAACTTTATGAAATCAATGAAAAAGCCATAAATGCTACTTAAAGTGGCCTAATAGCTTAAGTTGATGTTAAAGTGACGCATTGCAAATCTGCGAATGAATTTTAGGATAAGGTTCAAAGCACATATGAAGTGGATAAAAAAGTCAAAGAGGCTAAGTTTCATACCTTTAGAGGACAATTTGAGGAACTAAAAATGAATGAAGACCAAAATATTGTAGCTTATTTTCTCCATGTTGATGAAATAGTAAAGACCATGAAAGGATTAGGAGAACTAATAGAGAACAAAATAATATTATGAAAGGTATTGAGATCTCTTCTAATGAGATTTGATTCTACAGTCTTAGTTCTAGAAGAAATATAAGACTTAGAAACCATCAACATGGATTGGCCACATGGAATACTTACAGCTTACGAAATGAGAACAGAATAGGATATCCCATCCAAAAGAGAAGAATATTCCAAGGCATCTAAGAAAACAAGGAAGAATAAGAAGCATTCAAATTCAAGCTCTACTTGCAACTATAACGATGTTTAAGATAAATAATTAACCATATTTGTGAGGAAGCTAATGAAAGGAACTAACAAGTACAAATGTACAATTCCTTTGAAATCATTTTGATTTGAAATTTCCTTATGCAAGATGTTCAAATAGTGATGAAGATGAAGAAGCTATTGAGAAGGAAAATAAAAATAATAAAAAAGAGAGACAAGAAACAAGGTAAAATAAAAATCTACAAGAAAAGTCTCCATTCAAAAGAAGACGGCTCTTCATATGATGAGGAAAGCGATAATGAAAATGACTGAGAAAAAGTGTTATGAATGGAAATGGAAATTAAAAAGGAAACTCATGAAAACAATGAAGTTGAAGGAGAAGTGGATCTTCAGAGGCAACTGGTCAATGCCCTAAAATATTAAAATTACAAATGAAGAACACCAAGGCATTGAAAAATGAGTTAAGTTAACTAAAAGTACATTCTAAAAGTCTCAACACAAAGTTTTAATAATAAGAGAAGATCATCAGTTTGAAGGTCTAATTAAAGGAAGTCGCAATAATTGAAGAAACTCGCAAAAACTAGTTGGAAGAAAATATTAAAATAAAGGAAATTTTGGAAGCATAAATAGTCTCATTAAGAAAGGAAGCATATAAGAAAAATGTTCAGCATAATTTTTTAATAAAAACTAAAATATTGGATGAAATTATGAGCTATCAAAGGTCATGTGATGACAAATATGGATTAGGATATAAGGTTACCTATGTTGAGAAGGGCTCAAGCTCTATGATGACAGGAAAATATGTGCAACAAAAGTGTTATACAAGTGTCATCAAGAGTTATATCAAGGAAGAAGGAATTCCCTCAAGAGATAATATTCAACGAAGGAAAGGTCAATATCAGTCATTCAAGAAAGTGAAAAATCAACAACCAATAGTGGATAGGACTTAATATTTCTAAAGAACTGCACAACCTAGAAGATTTCCCACATCTAGGAATGCTAGTATATTCCTTCGTGATGGATTTTCATGTACAAATTTTGGGAATAAGGCTATGGATTACAAATATTATGACATGAATTATTATCGAGGACATTATCAGAACCCTACAAGAAAGTTCACAGGAACATGAGAAAGATATTCAAATTGCATCATCATCAGTAAATATATGTTATTTTCTTTATCATTCAGGTATCATATAAAATTATTCAAATTCCATAACTATGGATATATAACTTGTGATTTTGGATGCATGATGAAGTCTTTTTACGAAGGCTTGGAGAAGAAAACAAAAGAAATAATAATAGGTGAAAGAAGAAATCCAAGAATTCATGCTCACAATATTTGTAAAGTTGCAAGACCATGATGAATCTACAAGTACAAAGAAATATGTCAAGGTTTAGAATGATCCTGCAGTAGTATGAGTTCATATATCAATATAAAAAATCTAGCTTGGAGACTTGATACTATTAATGTTGAAGAGTGTAGGTTTAAGTTACAACACTTACAAATTTGAAGATATATCCTTCAATAAGTTTGATTTGGGAAGGCAGATTCACATTGGCTTCATGATAGAGATGTGAAATTTCTCATGCCAAATATGTTGATTTGTTCAGGTGGAACCTATTAGGAAATAATAACACAGAGATAAGTTCTCAAAGGGATATGGTTGAATGTTGTTGTCATTGATGTTAGAATCAGTGACGAGAAAACATCCTCTTTGGAAGCAGGGAATAAAATAAATTAAGTCTTGACATGAACACTTTAAATATGCATTAATCAATTTCATTAATTGGAAGTACCATTGGAAAAGAATCCCTAGAAGAATAAAAGGGGAGAAAGAATATTGAAAGAAGACAGAGGAAGATACTTCATCAGGGGGAGTTACCCTGCACCATTGGTGTCAAAGGGGAAGAGAAATCAAGAGAGAAATATCAAAAACATGGAAGCGGGGGGAGTAGTGATCATAAAGGGATTATGAGTGTTGCTATCAATGCCAAAGGGAGGGATTGTTGGAAATTGGTTGTCATTGATTTTAACCTAAGAAATAGCCATAAGAATCCCCACTTTATACGCTTTGTTGTGGCATATGATCATGAGTTTGGATAGAATACCATCACAGAATAATTTTTCTCTTCATGACATTTCTAATGCTAGGTGGAACGCCACGTAACTCCTCACGGTTGAGGAGATATGCCTTCCAAAAAATGAAGTCCTAAGTGTGTAGTCATGGTGGCCATATTTGATTGATGGCTTGGTCCAAATCTTGGCAAGAAAACTTGATGAAAATATATTGTATTGGGTAAACTTTGATATATTTTGTTGGGTCATGTATGCTACAATTAATTTTCCAAGTCAACCTTAAAAAGATGAGTATTTATCTCTAAGAGTAATTTTAGGAAAGGAAAATTAAGGTTGTCCTATAAAAATTTAAATTTATTTATTTTTATATGTTAAGTTGACTCCATTATTAAGGTGTGTTTAAGTGCAATTCAATCTCCCTCTAGACCCCCCTCCTTCAAGTATAAATAAGGGCCTCGGTTCCTCTCAAATGGTATAATTGCAAGATTATCATTTGTGCTTATTATCTTTGAAATTTCTGAGGCCATGATAGTCACAAAAATATGAGTAAGTAGTCCATGTTTTCTAATGGTTTATGGGCTTAAATGATTTTTCCTTCTTATGGTTACTCATTGGGTTGAATATGCATTTCTGAGGAAAATTTTAGGGATATCGGTGGCAAGGTTTCATCCTATTCTAAACACAATTTCAACCATCTCCTAGTTAGGACAAACCGAGCTCCTAAGGCCTAGTTTTGACCCACCCAAGGCATGATCATAGGCATAATTTTGACCATCTTTGAGTTAGGAAAAACTGAATTTTAGTGGTATACCTTGTCCCTCCTGGGGCACATCCTAAGGCATTCATGTGGAATATGTTTATCTATCTAACGTTCAAATTAGAGATTGATAAAGCTAAGTTCCAAAATAAAATTAGGGTCTATTTAGGCCCATGAAGAAGAGCTCATTTGGCCTAATTTAGGGTTATTTCAAGGACCAAGTTCAAGCCTATAAAGGCCGCAGAAATGAGGCTAATAAAATTGGAGAATAAAGGTAGAGTTAGGGCTTGTTTGGGCCACAGAAGTTAGCCATGCCAAGTGGTTGTAAGAGAAGGGTTAAGGCTACAGGTCAAGGGCCTAGTCTAGGTTTCTTTTCATGAAAATAAAGGAGTTTCCTTGGCCTGTAGAGGTGGATAGATTCAGGCCATAATTTTTGAAGCACCATAAGGGCTATTTAAGGGTCTATTTGGGCCAAATTTCGATATTTTTAGGTCAAGTCAAGGGAAACATTAAATTACAGCTTAAAGAGGCATATTAAGAGCTAATTAGTCCACAGAAATGGTAATGATCAAAAATAGATTTAAAGTATAATAAAAAGTGTAATCTTTCTTTAAACCTTAGAATAAGTTAAGGGCCAGTTAAGGGAACTTTCTTGGGTAGAAATTTTGTCAATTCTGAAGCAAAAGGGGCAGCAAAAGGTAAATCAATGGCAGTAAGTTGATCCTTTTCTATGGTATGATGTATTACAAAATTTTTGAAATATGAGATAGAATATTATGTTTTGAGCTATATACATATATATTTTTTTATGCAAGTCACATTTTAATCTACAGTAACAATTAAAAAGGGAGTCCTAAAGGTTGTTTTTTCAAACTCTGACTAGTCAGTTGACTGGATCACCATTGCATATATTTTGTGATTTGAGCACATATCAATATAAATAACAATGAAGTCTTATTTGTATTGTAAGTGGGTCATTTTCCATAGTATGACAACCCACATTTATTTTTATCTTTCAAATTTAGGGTGATAGGGTGGTGCAAGATGGAGAGTGAAATCTCCTTCAATTTGGAGCCCGAGAACACTTTAGGGTGGGAGGGTGGTGATAGAGTAGAAAATTGATGCTATTTAGGAACTGGAGCATCCTTTAAGGAGTTGGGAATTCCTAATAAAATTAATAGTTTTCTAATTGAGTATTGGGAGGTGGATCTCCCCTTTATTTGGGGTTGATAAATTATTGTACTCATTTACATTAGAAACCATTCAATGGTTTTTCTCCCAGAAGGATTTCCACCTTGAAAAAATCTTGTGTATTAGTCATTTGGTGTCGTGTGTTGTTGATTATAATATTTTATTTTTGTTAACAATATTTAATGCTCTAAATGTAATTAAAATAAAGTGAAATATTGATTCACTCTCATCTCACTATTTCTGATAGCTTTAATTATGATATATGAATAAATTTTATAAATTTAATGAGTAGCTTATTTTTTGTGTTAATGCTAATTTTATTTATTTTACATTTCTTTATTATTATTAGTATTATTATAAGAATATTAATGGAATTTGGTAATTGTTTTGTACATGTATGACATGCATTACATTTATTTTTAAATTGAAATTTTAATTAAAAAATTTATAATATTAATATAGCATATTTTACTAAATAATATATTTTTAGAGATTTTACATATTATTTAATATATATTAAAACCATCCTAGATCCATCTTTACTCTAGGTCCATCAAGTTTTATGAGGGATCTCTTGAGGTGCAAGAATTTCCTCAAGTTTTGCACTCAAAAAATAGGTTTTCACCTCAAGATATTTGATCCTTCTTGGTGCTTGATAGTTCTGGAGTTAAGATGGATCTAATTTGGTTGATAATAAATTGATATTTTCAAAAATATGTTCACTTATATGAGAATTACAAACAAATTATAATAGTTAATATTAGTTAGGGGTTTTAATAGAACATAAAGAGTCTCTAAAAGCATATGACATAAGCTATATTGTTGGGTGTAGAAGCAAAAGAGGGAGCATGGCACACAAAGCCTATTTTAAAAAGATATATTGATGCATATATATTCAAAAAATCATGAAAAGCGTCAAATTAATAGCAAAAGATCAAAATATAGGTTTAACTACCATATCAATGATGATAATTAAAGCATCGACCATTTACTATATGAATAACATCAGTCATCTTCTAAGTGTTATAACTTATAACATTGTTATCAAATTATCAACTATAACATAAGCCTCAGTCTCAAAATATAACATTTTTCATCAACACATTATAATAGATAACATCAACAAAAAAATGAAATAGATCATTATATTCATAGCTAAAATGTTGTACTATGTAGTTAAAAATCCAAATTTCAAACTTAAAATATTTTATAATGTTAAAAAATTTGGTTATAATAAAGAGAAATAAATCGTTTTAAAGACTAGATTCTAAAAGTAAAATATAGATACTTTATACTAAGCTTTCCTCTTGGCATGAGAAAAAGTTCTAATTTATTTTCTTGTAATCTAGGAACATTAGGATTATGAGTAGGCAGAAGTAGTAATGGAAAAAAATTATAAGCTACATAATCCCCATGTAACATTGAATATTTTGAAGCTGAAGTTATTTTATTGATCAACATGTTAGTGTTATGAAACCATCTCACAAAATAGAAGAAAAGATAGATCAATGGCTTAGAAAACAACCTCTTCAAGGGGGAAACCTCCTTTACATTACATAAGTGAACAATTCTTGGATGATACAAATGAGAAAACCTCCTTTCTATATATAGGAGTCCAAGGGGTCACAATATAATCCTAGCTGACATAACAATAAAAATGTAAGGGCACAACAATAACAATAGTGGTCTTCTATGGGGCACAATAATAACAGCATGGGGACTACATGGGAAAAATAATAAAAATAAGGGGGCTATGGTAACAATAACAATACCTAGTATTCCCCTCTCCTTCAAAAATATGTTGTCCTCAATGCTTGAGTATTTATGGATGCTTTTGTATAATATTCCCATCCTCCCATGTCAAATATTTAGTCGGTAAGTTCTTCCACTTGATGAGATAATCTGAAATTGATCGATTTCATAGCTTTAGAGTTCTTTCTTCTATGACTACTTCCTATTCCAATATGATTTTTCCTTCTTCATCAAGTTCTAGCAATATTGTTTGAACTGGGAGCTTTTCACCTATAACCTTGTTTAAGCATGAAACATGTAAAACTTAGTGCATTTGAAAAGATGCAGGAAGCTCCAATTTGTATGCCATAGTACTAATCTTTTGCAACACTTTGTAAGGACCATAATACTTTGGCGATAGTTTGTTATCCTTCTTAGCTTTCTTGGAGGACATTTGTTTGTATGGTTGTAGCTGTAAAAATACCCAGTCACCTACATCAAAAATTTATTTGCTACAATATTGATATGCCTATTGTTTCATTTGATTCTGCACCAAGGTGAGGTTATCCTTTAAGAGTTGAAGAACTTATTGTTGATGCTCGATGTGATCTTCCACTACTTGAACCTTAGAATTTTATCTTAAAGATGATGTGATGGAGGGTGGATGATATCCATAAAGTGCCATCAATGGGATCATTTTTTCTGTAGTATGGAAGGAAATGTTATACCACCATTCCACCAGAGGTAACCACTTGACCCATTATGTCTTTTTATCATATACAAAGCAACGAAGATATGCTTCCAAAAATATTTTCACTATCTCATTTTTCCCATTAGAATGAGGATTATATGATGAGTTATGAGCTAATTGAGTACCCAAACAAGAAAATACTTCCGTCCAAAAATTTCCTATAAAAATGGGATTTTTTTCGCTTACAATAATCTTTAGGTTTCCATGTAGCTTTTGAATTGTTTCCATAAATGGAGTACCAAGTGTAATGGCTTTAAATGGATGAGATAATGCAAAAATGTGTACATACTTGGTAAGTCTATCAATTACCACCTTGATGACATTATTTCCTTCGGACTTGGGTAAACCTATGACAAAATCTAGTGAAACCTCCTGCCAACATTGACTAGGAATGGATAATTGTTGTAATAGACCTAGGGTATTAATTGTCTCAAATTTATTTTGTTGAAAAACCAAACATTCTGCCAAAAAATTTTGAATATCATATTTAAGGCCATCCGAAAAAAATTCCTTCTTGACTCTGTGGTAAGTTTTTAAAAATAATGAGTGCCATCCTAAGGGAGAGGTGTGCAATTCCAAAAGAATATTTTGTTTGAGTTGGGAATTCTTACAAAGATACAAGTGACCATTGTACCATATTGAATCATTTTTACAACTGAATGTTTCAGATGTACTAGGATCTTGCTACAAATTTTGAATTATTGTCCACACATCTTCATCATTCTTCCATTCATTTCGTGCTTCGGTTATCCACTCAGGTTGGATAATAGAAATGGCACAAACAATGCTTCCACATCCTCATCCTTTCTTGAGAGTGCATCTGCAACAACATTTTTCTTTCCTTTTTTGTATATGATTTCAAAGTCATAACCCAACATCTTTGTGACCCATTTTTTATTCTAAAGATAATATTTGTTCCAAAAAGTATTTAAGACTATCATTATATTTTTTTACCTTGAAGTGTCTTCCCATTAGGTAAGGTCGCCATTGATTTAGTTCATGTAGTATTGCAAACATTTCCTTCCAATAATTAGGTTTCATCAAATACTTTCCTTTGATTGGAAGATTTTCAAAAGAAATGGGTCTTCCTTCTTGCATTAAAATCACATTAATTCCATTTCCTGAGCCATCACATTCCACAATAAAAGTTTTTGTGAAGTTTCCCATAGCTAACCAGTAATTGGCACATTTCCCCTTTAAGATGCGCAAAGGCCTTAGTTGCTTCTGGAGTCCAAGAAATGCATATTTCTTCAGTAACAATGTTAAAGGTGTCGATATTATCCCATAATTCTTAGCAAACTTGCGATAATACCTTGTTAACCCCATAAATCCTTGAAAATGTTTTATGGTTCTAGGGATTTTCCATTCCTTAATGGATTTAATTTTGTTAAGGTCTACCTTAACACCCTCATAAGATACAATATGACCCGAATATTCCACCTCTTATACTCCAAAGAAACATTTGGAGGTTTTTGCATATAATTTTTTCTCCTCCAATAGTTTGAGCATCATGTCAACATGTTAAACACAATCCTTCCAAGACTTGATTAGTATGTCATCAAAAAATACTAACACAAATATTCTAAGGGTTTGAAAATGGAATTCATCAAACCTTGAAATTTGGAAGGTGCATTAGTAAGGCCAAAAGGCATGACCAAAAATTCATCATGACCGTCATGAGTTCTGAATGTTGTTTTCAGAATGTATTCAGCCTTCATTCTAATTTGATGATATCTTGAACAAAGATGTAGGCTGGTGAAGTAAATTTCTCCATGTAATTCATCCAATAATTCATCAATGACGGTGATGGGAAATTTGTATTTAATAGTAAGCTTGTAGAGCTCCCTATAATCTGAACACAAACACCATGATCCATCCTTCTTGTCCACCAATACTACTAGAGAAGAGAAAGAAATTTGACTAGGATGAATTATACCAGCCTCTAGAATTTTTGCAACCATACGTTCAATATCACTCTTTTGAGCATAAGGATATATGTAAGGCCTAATTTTTGGATGAAGACTTCCTGGAATCAAATGAATAGCATGATCAGGATCAAAAATATGTGGGAGTCCTTTGGGAGTCTCAAATACCTTGGAATGGTTGTCCAAGACTTTTTGGAGATCTGGAGAAATAGATGATTTTTATGTTTGAACCTGTAGTGAGTATAATTGTGCAATTAAGCCTTTTTGTAGTTTCTGCAGAATATTTTTCATGACATTAGAGCTGATTATATTTCCTGAATTCCCTGCGGTACCCCATAGTTAAACTTCCTTTCCTTATGAAAAAAATTTCAAGAAAAATTCTTGAAAATTAAAATCTATTGTCCCAAATATTGTAACCGTTGTACTTCTAGTACAACATCAACACCACCCGTTGGGATGGAGAGCATTTTAATATTCAATAAATATTACCCCATGGTTAGTTTGATATTATAGCACTTTATAGATAAATTTATATTCCTCCATTTGCAACCATCAATTAACACTTTGGTGCTGGGTATAGGAAGCAATTCAATTCCTTGGCTACCTTACAGTGAATAAAATTATGGGTACTACCCGAATCAATCAACACTATTGAATTTTTATTCTTGATATATCCTTCTATGTTGAGAGTTTGAGGAGTGTTAATTTATATCAATGCATTATAAGATATGGTCAAATTCATTTATTCTTCCTTTAGGGCTTATTCCTGGTGTATATCATCTTCATTGGAAGTTTCTTGTTCCCTTTTGTAGAAATTATATACAAGATGCATGTATATATCCAGATTCCCCTGATCTAATAGTATTTAAACTTCTTGCTAAATACAGAATCCTTCCACTGTTAATCTTTTGCAGAAATTAAAATCAATTTCAAACACATGAAGCAATAAAAAGCTTCATACAGAAACCTATGGATTGCTTTCTGCAGGCAAGAGTGAAAACCCCAACTATCATATGACCCATAACATCTGTGGAGATCATTTAACTAATCTCATACAAATTTTAGTGAATAAAGCTCTCCAAATTTTAATCAATAAATGTAAACTAATAAGAAGAAATTTGCAAATCACCAATTTCTTGCCACTGATAACTTTGCCTCCAGCTAGCAATCACCTAATGAAGAAATAGTTACGGATGAATTTGAATTACCCTTGACTTGACTGCACAATCCTCATTAGCAACTCCAATGTGTGTGTGGTGAAATCAATGCATCACTATAGTCACAACAGATAGTCCATCTTGCCTTTTCACAGATCTCTCCACTGGTTCTCCACTAGAACTACCATGCACTGTACTTAACTATTGTACTATTCAGTTAATTAATGAGTTATTATTTGTGAATTAATTAAATAATTAATTCACGCCACTCTCACTAGTGTATCATTCAGTTAGACTAGATAAAACTAGCTCAACTGATTTTAACTCCATTAACTGAGTTAAACTGAATAACAACTCCATGAACTACTCTTCCAACTCTGTCATAACTTTGCCACTTCAGTTGTAACTGAGTCCTCCATGCATGAACCACCAGTAAACCCTAAGAATTTCGTGATTCCTTCAGCCCACTAATTTTTCAAATCTATGCACTGAAATTAAGTGCTCTAACAGAATAAGTCATTGTTTATTGTCGGATTATTATTAATAGCTAATAATAATCGACAATTCTATTTTTTAGATCGACGATCTATAAATAGACTTCACCCAATATTCTAAAAATAGAATTTCATATATTTTTCCAACTTGACCAACCATCCACAAATAGCATCCTACAACTTTTGAAATATGATCACCATGTCTAAAAATAGACATAGTCTAAAAATAGACTTGTGCCAAAAATAGCCTGCGGGCCCACTTAGTGAAGGTGACTCTTTTCACTAAGCTCATCATCTTGTTGAATCTCAACACTCCCTCTCAACATGATATGGATTATCCTTCACACCGATCCTGCCTCTATGGTATTCGAATTTGCTCCTGGTGAGCACCTTCGTCAAAATTTCTGCATCCTGATCTTCCGTAGGAATGTACTGAAGCAACATAATCTTCTGCTACACACAATCTCTGATATGATGATACCGAATATCAATATGTTTATATATATCATGAAACACAGGATTAATCGAGAGTTTAATGCATCTATGATTATCACAATGTATCACTGTAGGATCTAAGTGTGAACCAAACAAACCAACCAGGATCTTCCTCATCCAGATAGCCTCACATGTAGCTTGACTTGCTACCATGTATTCTGCTTCCACTAAATCGGGGAGTGCTGATGGGATCTTTGTTTCCCGTCGTAAAAAAAAAAAAATATGCTCTGTCTATTGGGTTGCCTACCCAATCTGCATCTGTGAAGCCATGCAGTTTCACCTCATCCGTCTGTCTGAACCATAAGCCATACTCATATGTGCCCTTGAGATACCTCAGGACATTCTTTCCTGCCTTCCAAAAGAGCTTGGTAGGCTTAATCATCACTTGTGAAAGTTGGTTCATTGCATAGCATATGTTCGGTCTTGTATTAACTAAATACATGAGTGAACCCACCAACTGTCGATAAACAGTAGCATCCACTACCTCTGCCGATGTAGCATCCTTTTTCCTCCAATTTCTTGGAAGAGGAGTGTTGATAGGCTTGCAACCTTGCATGTGAAACTTCTCCAGTATCTTCCGGGCATACTTGCCTTGAGACATAAACAGTTCACCTTCCCACTTCCATATTTCCAATCTAAGGAAATAATGAAGGAGGCCCAAATCCTTCATCTCAAACTCCTTTACAAGATCTTCCTTTCATGAGTGTATCAACTGCTCATCACCTGTTAGTATCAAATCATCAACATAAAGAACAATGATTAAAAGCTTACCCTCCACTACAATTTGGTACAAGTTTTCATCCACCTCACTCTTGTGAAACCAAGTCCATTGAAATAGTTGTTGATCCGAGTGTACCAAGCACGTGGTGTTTGGTTCAACCCAGACATCACTCTTTTGAGCCTACACACATGTGACTTGCTGCTGTAGATCTCAAAACCTTCAGGCTACTCAATGTACACCTCTTCCTCATTGATCACATTAAGGAACGCAGTCTTCACATCCATCTAATGAATGTGCCAACCCATTTGCACTAAGAGAGCAAGGATGGTCCTTATGGAATAATACTGTGCGACAGGTGCAAAGGTTTCTTCATAATCAATCCCCTCGATCTTTGAGAAGCCTCTGGAAACAAATCTTGCCTTATACTTCTCGATGCCCCCATCAAAATCTTTCTTTACCTTGTAGATCCATCTTAATCCTACAACTAATTTACCTACCAGCCTTGGAAAAATATCCCAAGCACTGTTTCTGACAATGGAGTCATACTCCTCCACCATGGCATCTACCCATGTGGGCTCCTGCACTGCTTATTCAAAATAAGATGGCTCTGTCACGATACACTTTCTCATAAGAGCCATGTATCCAGTAAATCGGTTAGGTGACTGTCTCTGTCTGCGCTGTGATGTAGGGTCTCCTACATTCTATGCCGCATCAAGCTTCAGTCTCTTGGCTTCTGTGCTATGCTTTCTGCCTTGTCTGATGTTTGGTTCTGCATGAGTGGAATCCTCCACTCCATGAATCTCCTCCAGTGGCTGATCCAAATCTAGAGGCTCATCTTTGGGAATAAGAAGTTCTTCCTCTGCATGCAAGTGTAGCTCCCTCTCAAGCGACAACTTCATGGCTTTCACCTAAATGAATTTTATATCCCATCGCACCACAGTCATCCGACTGTTTGGAAAATACACATAATCATTATGGGGTGTTTCTGTGTACCCCACAAATATCCCAAATTCTGCAGTCGGCTCCAGATTCTTCATGGCATCCTTTGTCACATGAATGTAAATAGATGAGCCAAAAATATTCAAATGAGAAATATCAGGCTTCTTACCAGTAAAATCTTCTTCAGGTGTACTCATGCCAAGTACTCTACGAGGACAACAGTTTTGTACATACACCGCAGTGTTGCATGCTTCCGCCCATAAGTGCATTGGTAGGCCCTGGTTATGTAGCATCGCTCGTGTAGCACCCACGATCATTATGTTCTTCCTCTAAGTGACCCTATTCTACTGTGGGTTATGGGGCACTTTGATTTCTATTCAAATTCCTTCTTTGCTACGGAATTCTTTGAATTCGCTTGAGATGTATTCACCATCATTATCGCTCCGTAGAGCTTTCACTTGCTTCCCCGACTCCTTCTCCACCAATGCTTTAAACTCACAGAACTTTGGGAATGTTTCTCTCTTCTTCTGCATGAAGAATATCCAACATCTATGAGAATATTCATCAAAAAATATAACATAATACCTGTGTTTTGCTGTTGAAGCAACCGAGAAAGGTCCACAGACGTCTGTGTGAATTCTCTCCAGGATCACCGAAGCACGGTTCTCCTTCTCATGAAAGGTGGTCTTCAAAAACTTACCCATAGTACATCTCTTGCACTGATCTGACTGCACAAGAGTACCCTTGGGAAGTCCAGTAGAAATTTACTGCAAAATCTTCAAAGTGCCATGGTGAAGATGGCCTAATTCACCCTCATCCCGGCTCACCACTTCTTCTGCTTTGCCCACCATTGCAGTGCAGCCATCTACCTCTAGCTTGTAGATATTTTTAACTCAAATCCCTATCCTCTTGGCCTGACACGTTGTTTTATGTCGAAGGAAAGCTTTTTCCTCATTGAAAACAACATCATAACCTTTGTCTTCCAACATTGTGACCGAGACCAAGTTATTCTTTAGACCTGGAACATGCATAACATCTTTCAACAAGAATGGATTACCGGACTCCCTCTCAAAGATAATGGTCCCAATTCTAGTCGCATTTTATTGACCATCATCACCCATCTCTATATGCATTTGAAGGTCCTTCTCCTCCAAGTCACTAAACAACTCCTTGTCTCCTGTCATATGGAAAGACACACCACTATCAAGATACCACACTGATCCCATATAGCTTGAAACCAAGCATGTGATCAAAGAGAAATCAAGTTCAAATTGTGAGGCTAAGGCTTCTATAGCTGCAGCTCCAACAACCTTCTTGTTCTTCTTCTCCTATGGGTAGTTAGTGGCGAAATTCCCATGTTCGTGACAGTGAAAACACTTCACCTTGGATAAATCCTGCTTCTTGCCTTTAGCTTCATATTTTGAAGAAAATTTCTTCCCCTTCCCTTTCCTTTCTTTGGCAGCCAAAGTCAAATTCTCTTCATCTTCATTCTTCGATGAAGAGCCATCCCCAGTACCTCACCTTATCTCCTCCTTCACAAGATCAGACCAAAAATGCTCCCATCTCGGCTATTTATCCTATTCATTGAGAGAGTATTCGTAGCTATGCCAACTCTTTGAAAGCCCAAGGAGAGCCAAGCTCACCAAGTCTTCATCATCAACATTAATCCCCACACTTCCCAGTTCATCCCTACAGTGGACAATCTTCGTGAGATATTTTGGAATACTATCGCCCTTCTCCATTTTTATTTTTCTGAGCTTATCTTTTAGTGCCAACTTCCTTTGGTCACTGCTGCTTTGGAAAAAATCTGTCAAATCCTTCCACATTAATAATGGAGTGGCTTTGAAGGCTTGACACAATATGGTCCTTCACACCTTCCAACAGAATTATTCTTGTCTTTTTTATCTTCTTTTGCCACGCGTCAAGTAATGCAGCATTGCTATATCCCAGCTTAGGAACATTGCTATCTATGAACTGCTTCAGTCCATTATCCTCCAACACCTCCTCCATCCTATCCTTCCAGGCTATGTAATTCAAGCTCCCATCAAGGGCATACTCCAATCGCAACCCATTGAAAGACATTTCAATGTACACTCAACTGTTGCACCAAGAATTTTCTGCAGCAAATTCAAATTGTCCACCATCACAAACTCAACAATTCTTCACAATTGCAATATTCAAGAATTAACACTGCTCCAATACCATGTATAAATTATATACAAGATGCATGTATATATCCATATTCCCCTAATCTAACAATATTTAAACTTCTTGCTAAATAAAAAATCCTTCCAAGGATAATTTTAAGGATGGAAAATTATCTTGAAGTTTAAAAAATTGGCGAATCTCACTAGTCCCTAATATGAAAACTATAATTTTTTTATTGATGTACTTGTAAAATTGTTCAAATATATAATGATATTATATATATTGTCTATATAATGTGGGCGATTTTTAATGTAAAATATTTTTATATTGTAAAATTTGGGCGAATCATTTTTATAAAAAAATGGAAATTGGCGAATCTTTTTTTTGGAAAAACCATGGAAAATTAGCCCAGCTGCGAATATTAGCCCCTAAAATTTTCGTTAAGATTCTTTTGTGGAAATTAAAATCAATTGCAAACACATGAAGCAATAAAAACAATTGCACATAACACAGTTGTTTTATGGGGAATCCTGAAGCTGAAAACCCCAAATATCATATATTATGTATCATGGAGATTATGTACCAATCTCATACAAATATTAGTACATCAAGCTCTCAGTACAATCAATCGTCACACACTAATCATAAGAAATCTGCAAATCCATGCATCAATTTCTTGCCACCTAATAGCCTGACTCCACTGTGCAATCCCTGCTGAAGAATAGCTCTGAATGAATTTGAATTACCCTTGCCTTGACTGCGTAATCCTCATTGGAAACTCCAATGTGTGTGTGGTTCAATCAATGCATCACTATATTCACAACAGATAGTCCATATTTCCATTTCACATATCTCTCCACTGGGTCTTCACTGGAACTGCCATGCACTGTAGTTAACTAATGTATTGTTCAATTTATTAATGAGTTATTATTTTTGAATTAATTAAATAATTAATTCACTCCACTCTCACTAGTGTATCATTCAGTTAGACTAGATACAACTAGCTTAACTGAGTTTAACTCCATTAACTGAGTTGAACTGAGTAACAACTCCATGAACTACTCTTCCAACTCTGTCATAACTTTGCCACTTCAGTTCTAACTGAGTCCTCCATGCATGAACCACCATTAAACCCTAGGAATTGCATAATTTCTTCAGCTCACTGATCTTCCAAATCTGTGCACCAAAATTAAGTGCTCCAAGAGAATAAGTTTTTGTTTATTGTCGAATTATTATTAACAGCTAATAATAATCGACACTTCTATTTTTTAGATCGACGATCTATAAATAGACTTCACCCAATATTATAAAAATAGAATTTCATCTATTTTTCTAACTTTACCAACCATCCACAAATAGCATCCTGCAACTTCTGAAATATGATCACCGTGTCTAAAAATAGACTTGCGCCAAAAATAGCCTGCGGGCCCACTTAGTGAAGGCAACTCTTTTCACTAAGCTCATCATCTTGTTGAATCTCAACACTTTTCTTCATCCTCTTCAAAATATATGTAAAATAATTTATTCTCAACACACTTATGACCTTTAGTGTACTGGCTATCACAACTGTAGCAAATCTTGTTTGCTCTTTTTTCTTCCAATTTTTGTGGTATCAGCATTATAGGTTGTGGAAGTCTACGAGTAGCAACACTTCCATATTTAGAGTTATCAATGGTAGGCTTCCTTGTCTCCATAATTTTTCTTTCAATTTTTCTTTCCAACTTGAATGCCTTATCCAATGAATCAAGTTCCAAAAGGCGAACCTCATGTTGGATGTTATCCTTTAGCATCCGTATGAGGACATCAATCATGTGTTCCTTTGGAATATCAATTACCCTTATATTTAATTTTTGTACGTCCTCAATGTGCTCCACCATCGAACCCTTTTGATTGAGATTTATCAATTGGCTAAAGAAGGTGTTTCTCTTTGTATCCTCATAATTTTCTATCATTTCCTCCATAAAATTTGACCAAGTGACAATTTTTTTATGAGATAAACGTTATTGATACCATACAAATTTATTTTGTCATAAATATAAAGTTTCACATTATGGAGATCAAAATATTGTCCATATGTAATATCCAAGTTACCGGATCCTTCCTTGAAACTCCCTTATATCGATCTTTGAAATATGGTGGGTCTTAAATCCAAAGTTAGAGTCTATGAAATCATGATTAACACTTCTTTTTTCATCCTCATGAGTTCCATCTACTACCATTTCTCCATTAGGAATATTTTCTTTTAGCAGCTTTGTCAAACCTTCCTTCAAACATTCCATGTATTTGTTTAGAGCATTCTTCATGTCTTCCATGTTGCCTTTCAATTTTTATTCTATACCATCGATCTTGGCGTCCATGCCATTCTTAAAACCATCCATCTTAATCTTCCACGTCTTTATTCAATCCATCCATATCTTTCTTCAAACCATCCATCTTAGCTTCCATTTCATTTTTTGTTACTATTTGTGACTGTGAAATTTGTTGCACTTGGTCTCATAATTTTGATATATCATGTTGCACTTCTTCCTCTTCATGTTAGGTCCCTATATTACTAGTTTAGTCGCTTATTTTTATTAGTGTAGCCCCATTATTGTTATTTTTGTACCCCTGTAACCCCAATATTTTTATTATTATGCCCTTACATTGTTATTGTTAGGTTGGCTAGGATTATATTGCGGGCCCATGGAATCTTATATATAGAAGGAGGTTTTCGTCATTTGTATCATCCAAGAATTATTCATTAATTTAATATATTGGAGGTTTCACCCTCAAAGTGGCTGATTTCTAAGGCATTGATCTCTCTTTTCTTCTATTTTTGGAGCTGGTTTCATAACATTTGGTATCAGAAGCTGAAATTTGTATAACGTGAAGCCAAAATCGTGAGGAACGTCCTATAAAAAAAGCATATCTTGGTTCACAATATTTTTAGAGATATGATCTGGGGAAGTTAGGGTTTTTTTAGGCTCCAAAATTTCAACTAAAACAAGTCATCGTGGCATTTTCACTATAAATTTTTGTATACAAAGTTGCAAAAGCTGAAATTTTTATAGTGTGAAGCCGAAATCCTGAGGAAATTGTTGTAAAAATTTCAGATATTGGTTCGTAACAGTGTTGGAGATATGATCTATGGAAGTTAGGATTGTTTCACGCTCCCAAATTTCATTTCAAAGAGGTGACCGTGGAAAAAACGTCATAACACTCTCTCTAAGAGTCAGATTGGGATTCTGTAAAAAGTGGCTACAAGTACACTGACTGTAGTGTTTGGTATATAGCTTTCAAAGCCGAAGGAGGAAACAATGATACGTTTCAAGGCATACAAGTTTGCTCTACTAAACCAGTCCATAATTAGGTCATCGTGGGAGATTGGGCATAACTTTGTCTTGAAGAAAATAAATCAGGTCAGACCTGTGGCATTCGAAAAAGATTTAGAGGGCTACTTCAGGGCTAAATTGCAGATATTGAAGATCTGAAATCACAGAGGTAATTTTGTATCAATATTGAGCTCCTCAAAAGCAAGAACAAGGTGTGTACTTTTTTATAATTACATAAGTATCGTTTTAAAAAATATATATTTTGAATTTATTCCAAGGGCATATTGAAGAATAGATATCAGTATTGGGTTCTAAAATGCCCCCTAAAAAGAATTCAACACCAATTATGCCTTCAGAATGCTCTACTATGACTCATGAAGATGAAGAAACACAACATGAGATATCAAAATTACAAGAGCAAGTGCACCAAATTTCGCTATCGCAAAGAGCAACAAAAAAATGAAATGGAAGTTTTGAATAAAGGCGTGGAAACTAAGATGGATGGTTTGAAGAAAGACATCGAAGGTAAGATGAATGGTTTGGAAGCTAAGATGGATGGCTTGGAAGTGGGCATGGAAGCTAAGATGGATGGCATGGAAGCTAATATCGATGAGAAAATGAAAAACATGAAGAATGATTTGGAAAAGTTGATACAATAAATGTTTCCTAATGGAAAAAAGATAGTAGAGGAAACTCATGATGAGAACAAAATAAATGTTAGTGATGATTTCATAAAATCTAATGTTGGATGGAAGAACCACCATATTCCAAATATGGATATGAGGAAGTTTGATGGCAAATACCCCGTAACATGGATACTACAGATGGAGCAATATTTTGATCTCAATAATGTGCAAAACACACAAAAGGTACACATTGCAACTTTACATTTAGAAAAAAATACATTTGTATGGTATTTATGGCTTTCCTCCCGTAAAAAAATTGTCACTTGGTAGATTTTTATGGAGGAAATCATAGCACATCATGAAGATACAAAAATCAACACCTTCTTTAGCCAATTGATAAATCTCAAACAAAAGGGTTCAGTGGTGGAGCACATTGAGGACTTCCAAAAATTGAATATAAGGGTAACTAATATTCCAGAGGAACATAGGATTGATGTCTTCATAGGGACTTTAAAGGATAGAATCCAACTTGAAGCTCGTGTTTGGGAACCTGATTCATTGGAAAATGCATTCAGGTTGGCAAGAAAAATTGAATGTAAAATTATGGCAACAAGGAAGCCTACCACTCACATATATAAATATGGAAGTGTTGCTACTCCTAGACTTCCACAACCTAAAAGGTTGACACCACAACAATTGGAAGAAAGAAAAGAAAAAGGGCTTTGCTACAGTTGTGATAGAAAAGACACTGAAGGTTATAAGTGTGCTGAGAAGAAATTATTTTACATATATTTAGAAGAGGAAGAAGAAAATGAATAAGAATCTTCAAAAGAAGAGTATATACACCAGGAACCAGCCCTAGAAGAGGAAGAAATGAGTCTAATCATATCGTGTAATGCATTGGCAAGAATTAGCACTCCTCAAACTCTCAAGATAGAAGGAAATATAAAGAAGAAAAATGTAATAGTGTTGATTGATTCGGGTAGTACCCATAATTTAATCATTGTAAGGTAGCCAAGGAATTGAATTGTTTCCTATACCCAGCAGCAGAATGTCAAGTGATGGTTGCAAATGGAGGAACTATAAATTTCTCTAGAAAATGCTATAATATCAAGCTAACCATGGGGGAATATGTATTGAATATTCGAATTCTTTCCATTCCTATGGGAGGTGCTTATGTTGTACTAGGAGTACAATGGTTACAATATTTAGGGACGGTAGGTTTTAATTTTCAAGAACTTTTCTTGAATTTTCTTTCAGAAGGAAAGGAAGTCGAATTATGGGGTATCATAGGGAAGCTGGGAAAGATAATAAGCTCTAATGTCATGACAAATCTTCTGAAGAAAGAACAATGAGGCGTAATTGCACAATTATGCTCACTAGAAGTTCCAACATCAAAATCATCTATTTCTCCAGATCTCCAAAAAGTCTTGGACAATCATTCCAATATGTTTGAGACTCCCAAAGGACTCCCACCTATTCGTGACTCCATGATCATGCTATTCATTTGATTCCAGGAAGTGTTCCTCCAAACATCAAGCCTTACATATATCCTTATGCTAAAAAGAGTGAGATTGAATGTATGGTTGCATAAATGCTAGAGTCCGGTATAATTCAACCTAGTCAAAGTTCTTCGTTCCAAAAAAAAAGGCATTTTTGATGATATACTAATCTACAGTAGGTCTTGGAAGGATCATGTTCAACATGTTCACATGGTGCTCAAACTATTGTAGGCGAAAAAATTATATGCAAAAACATCCAAATGTTTCTTTGGAGTGCAAGAGGTGGAATATCTAGGTCATATTGTATCTCATGACGGTGTTAAGGTAGACCCTAACAAAATTAAAGCCATTAAGGAATGGAAAGTCCCCACAACCATAAAGCAGTTGCAAGGATTTCTCGAGTTAACAAGGTATTATCGCAATTTTGTTAAGAATTATGGGAGAATAGCAGCACCTCTAACAACATTATTGAAGAAATTTGCATTTTCATGGAGTCTTGAAGCAACTAAGGCCTTTGAACATCTTAAAGAGGCAATGTGCCTAGCACTGGTCTTAGCTATGCCAAACTTCACAAAAACCTTTATTGTTGAATGTGATGCCTTAGGAAATGGAATTGGTGTTGCTTTAATGCAAGAAGGAAGACCCATTGCTTTTTAAAGTCATCCAATCAAAGGAAAGTATTTACAGAAAGCTATTTATGAGAAGGAAATGTTAGCAATACTACATGCACTAAAGAAATGGCGACCTTACATAATGGGAAGACACTTCAAGAGAAAAAATGATCATGATAGTCTTAAACACTTTTTGGAACAAAGACTATATTCAGAAGAGCAACAAAAATGGGTCACAAATATGTTGGGTTATGAATTTGAAATAATCTACAAAAAAGGGAAGCTAAATGTTGTTGCAGATGCACTCTTAAGAAAGAATGAAGAGGTGGAAGAATTGCTTTGTGCCATTTCTATCATCCAACCAGATTGGATAACCGAAGCAAGGGATGAATGGAAGAAGGAAGAAGAAGTGTGGACACTAATTCAAAATTTGCAGCAAGATCCTATTACATCAGATACATTTAGTTGGAAAAATGATTTCTTATGGTACAAAGATCACTTATATCTTTGTAATAATTCCGAACTAAAACAAAATATTCTTTTGGAATTGCACACTTCTCCTTTAGGAGGACACTCGAGATTTTTAAAAACTTATCACAAGGTGAATAAATAGTTTTTTTGGGGATGGCCTTAAATATGATATTCAAAATTTTGTGGCGGAATGTTTGGTTTTCCAGCAAAACAAAGTTGAAACAATTAAGACCCCGAGTCTTCTACGACCTTTATCCATTCCAAGTCAACGTTGGGAGGAGATTTCAATGGATTTTATCACAGGTTTACCTAAGTCTGAAGGAAAGAGTGCCATCATGGTGGTAGTTGATAGAGTTACCAAGTATGCACACTTTTGTGCATTATCTCACCCATTTAAAGCAAGTATAGTTGCTACTACATTTACAGACACAATTCAAAAGCTACATGGAAACCCAAAGGTTATTGTGAGTGACGAAGATCCCATTTTCACTGGAAATTTTTGAACAGAGTTATTTTCTTGTTTGGGTACTCAATTAGCTCATAGGTCATCTTATCATCCTCAATCCAATGGTCAAACTGAGATAGTGAATAAATGTTTGGAAGGATATCTTCATTTTTTTGTATCTAATAAACAAAAGCAATGGGTCAAGTGGTTACCTCTTGTTGAATGGTGGTATAACACTTCCTTCCATAGTGCAGCAAAAATGACCCCATTTATGGCACTTTATGGATATCATCCACTATCCATCGCATCATCTTTAAGAGAAAATTATAAGGTTCAAGCAGTGGAATATCACATTGAGCATCAACAAGAAGTTCTCCAACTCTTAAAGGATAACCTAAATTTGGAACAAAATTGAATGAAACAATAGGCAGGTCAACATCGTTGCGAGAGAAGTTTTTATGTAGGAGACTAGTATTTTTATGGCTACAACCATACAAAAAAATTTCCCTCAAGCAATCTATGAAGGATAATAAATTATCACCAAAGTAATATGGTCCTTACACGGTGTTGTAAAATATTGGTACGATGGCATACAACTTAGAGCTTCCTGCTTCTTCGTGAGTGCATCCAGTTGTCCATGTTTCATGCTTAAAGAAGGTTATAGATGAAAATCTTCCAGTTCAAACAATATTTCCAGAACTTGATGAGGAAGGAAAAATCACATTAGAACCTGAAGCGGTCATGGAAAAAAGAACTTGACGGCTACGAAATCGATCAATTTCAGAGTATCTCAACAAGTGGAAGAACTTACCCACTGAAGATTATACATGGGAGGATGAGAATTTTATACAGAATCACCCAGAGCTACTCAATCATTGAGGACAACAATTTTTTGACGGAGAGGGGAATTTTAGGTCCCTATATTACTAGTTTAGTCCCTTATTGTTATTAGTGTAGCCCCCTCATTGTTATTGTTGTACCCCTGTAACCCTAATATTTTTATTATTGTGCCCTTACATTGTTACTGTTAGGTCGACTAGGATTATATTATGGGCCCATAGACTCCTATATATAGAAGGAGGTCTTGGTCATTTGTATCATCCAAGAATTTTTCATTTATGTAATGTATTGGAGGTTGCCCCCTCAAAGTGGCTCATTTCTAAGGCGTTGATCTCTCTTTTCTTCTATTTTTGGAGATGGTTTCATAACACTTCATGAGTCATAGCAGAACCTTGTGAGAGGTTAATTGGTGTGGAATTATTTTTTGGGGGTATTTTAGAACCCAATACTAATATCTATGCTTCAACATGCGCTTCAAATCACTTCAAACTGATTTTTCAAAAAAGACTCAAGCAATTTTAAAAAAATACACATTTTCTTTCTTTTAAGGAGCTCGATACTGAAACTGATGTATCTATGTAGTTTAAGATCCCCAATATTTGATTTTAGGTCTTGTATTAGCCCTCTGAGTCTTATTTACAATTCCACAGGTGAGACCAAATTTGGATTCTTCAAGATAAAGTTATGCCCGATCTCCCACAAAGTCCTAATTATGGACTAGTTTAGTAAAGAGAACTTGTACGACATGCCACGTGTCATTGTTTAGACTTTTGGCTCTAAAATTGATAAAAAATAAACTACAGTATGTGCACTTATACCAATTTTTACATAATTCAAATCCGATGTCTAAAACGAAAGTTATGAAAATTTTCCCTCTGCTACCTGTTTGAGAAGAAATTCTACGACGTGTAGAAACCCTAATTTCCTCAAATCATATCTCCGCAAATATAGAGAAACAAGATCTGAAATTTTTACATGAAGTGCCTCTGGATTTCAGCTCAAAGGGGTTTTTTTTTTAGCTTATGAACCTTCGAAAAAAAAAAATTATAGTGAAAATTCCAAGATGACCTCTTTGCAACAGCAAAACCCTAGAATCCAAAGCTCTGATACCAAATGTTGTGAAACCAGCTCACAAAATAGAATAAAAAATAGTTCAACGACTTATAAACCATAATATTAAAGGGTTAAACCTCCTTTACATTAAATAAATGAATAATTCTTGGATTATACAAATTAAAAAACATCATTTCTATATATAGGAGTCCAAGGGGTCACAATATAATCCTAGCTAACATAACAATAACAATGTAAGTGCACAACAATAAAAATAGTGGGATTCTATGGGGAAGAATAATAAAAATATGGGGACTACATGGGCACAATAATAACAATAAGGGGGCTACACTAACAATAACAATAAGGGGATAGAATAGTATTATAGGGACCTAGCAGGTAGTGGATGGGTATGGCATATCTATTGCATTACCTTCATTAAAATCCCATTGGTGAAAAGTTCAACCTCTAAGTGCTCTAAAGCTATTAATCCATATTCCATATTATCCTTCTCTAATTTTTCATCACATGTCATATATGTGCTATTATTCTTCACCATTTCACAATGATGGGAAAACAACCTCAAGTTGTAGCACAAAAATCAAGCTTTATGCTTGTTCTATATTTAGGTTGTTTCTATTCATGTTGTAAATGGAGTTATAGGCTCTCCAATAACTCTCCACCAAAGAAGTGTTCAAAACTTCAGAAGATAATCTTATCTTCCATTTATGTAGATTTGGGGTAGAGGTGCCATACATTTTCCATTTGATATGATTATATGTATCTTGATCTTACTTACATGCATATCAACAAAGACTTCATGTTCAAGGATGTGCTCACTTTAATGACTTCACACTTGAGCATATTCCTTGTCATTAGAGACCAACTTGTCTAATGCAATAAAATATCTTCTTTATACCTCTCTATATGCATTTGGTTTATTTCTAACCCCAACCCTTGGTGTTGGTTGTGCCAACCAATACTGAGAATAATTGTTCGATATAAGGACATATAATAAATCATGGAATGGAACATTAATATTTCATTTTGGCCACATGTTTATGAATATGATCAGACAAGCTTGCATCTACTTACTAAAAAATGCCTTTGATCTAGCCTAACATGTTGTCCATCTACTTTTACACCTCTATAATAACTAATTTATCTATATATGCAAAAGTAAATGATATTATAAATTACTTTGGTGATTTTTGAAACATATCTAAGATTTACCCAACACTAACCATCAATAATAGTGTCCACCTCTTGAAATTCATGCACATTAGATATATATGCAACCAAGACTTTGTAATATTAAGTAGCTCCTATCAAAATTACCAGAGAGAAAAAGTAAATTTACCAAGAAAAACATTAAGCAACCAACAAAAAATCACAAAAAAACACTTAATGTTTTTCTTGGAAAACCCCAATTTGGGAACAAACTAACATAATCTAATGGTGTCTTTGGGAAAAACCCAACCATGTGAGCCTTTATTTCTCACCTCCCTAGCCTATTATAATGAACTTTTCCCCAACCTTTAAATGCTTCATTACATACAATGCACAGGCACAAAACCATGAGCAACGAAAACCATGTACCCAAAACAACTGTTGTTCCACTAAGAAACTTTGACTCTTTAAATGAGTCATGTTTTATGTAAAAATCACACTTAAAACTTGACTTGGGGTTTTCCTTGACCAAATTTGAGAAAACTAGCCAAGCAAACCAACCCACTTTCCTCTAGGCCCTACCCCATTTCAATTTTACATCCAAGCTACAATTCGACAAGCCCTATATCACCTACATCTAACTCCAAACTTTATTGGTAATTTCCCAGGTGTACACATGCCTTACCAGGTATTACAATAATCATTTACATGTAATAAAAAATTAAATCCATTATATATATATATATATATATATATATATATATAGAGAGAGAGAGAGAGAGAGAGAGAGAGAGAGAGATATTCCATGTCCATCCTCTCACTCGATGCTCTCCTCGCGAGATTTAGCTTTCGTGTTTATTCTCCTTGTAAAATTGTGCACACTGACCTCTTATTCCAGTTCAACATTCATATGCTTCATGCATTACCTAGTCTCTTCCTCACATAGTTTGGAAAGCATTCCCTTCAAAACAACACATAACAACGTGAACCACACCACGAACCTAATCTAGACTCGACATGCTCTATGTTTTCATTGCTTAAGATTTTGTTCTCCTTTGGTTCTTCTGTTGAATTCACTTTCTTCTGATTCTCATACTTGTATGCCTCTGTGACACTCACTAGTTGAAATAATCCATGGGAAATAAAGTTGTCTGTTTAAAGTCAACACATGGCTCTAATATATCCATCAGGTTCAAGTAGCGAATGCATAAATAAACCTTTTCTTTTGATACCATGTTAAAATTAATAAAGACAATTTTAATTTACCAAGGGGGACATTAAAAAAGCTGCCAATAATTCACAAAACATAAATACAATGATTTTCCCTGGAAAGCCCCAATGTAGGAAAAAACTAGCTAACAAAGTTCTACTAGTGCCTTTGGAATAAAACCTGGCCAAGCCAGCCAACTAATCCTTCATTGCTCACCTCCCTGGCCTATTACAATGAGTTTTATTGAGCATTTTAAATGATTCATTACATGAAATCCAAGAACACAAAACTCTAAGCAACAAAACCATGTGCCCAAAACCACCATTTTTTCACCCAACAAGTTTGGATCTTTCACCAAGTTAAGTTTTACCTAACAACTTGAGCTTAGGGTGATCATAAAAAATGTATTTAGCATGATTATACTTATCATTAATAAACTTTATCGTAATTTTCCCTTTCGACTCCAATATGATAATCCATTTTTAATCAGTTTCCTTCATTTAATTTTCCCTTTCTACTACAATATGCTAATCCATTTTTAATCATTTTCCTTCATTTGAATAAACCATGTGGGATTCACAGGGGAGGAAATACCATACCACAGGGTTCATATTGAGGGATATATACCGAGGAAAAAATGACATAATATATTTGGGTATATTTAATGGGTAAAGGGTTCTTATATTGGCATGTATAAAAAATGGAGCTCAAAGTTAATGAAAAATATAAAGGGACATAAAAAATGTTAATGAAAAAGTGGATACTTACAATATCTAGTGAAAGCAGGGGTTTTTTAAATTGGGAAGGTGTATTGGTTTCGTATTGGTATGGGTTAAATAATTTGATTTTTAGAGTTATTTTCCAATATGTAGTAAAATTAGGAGTATTGTTTAGTATGCCTCAAATACATGTGATGTGTCATACGTTCATTGAGTGAAGCCCCCATGGAATAATATTATGCATTAATAAGTTGAATTTTTGCACCAAACACCTAAACCAAAATATGTTAAGATACATACCTTGAATGGTTACTTCTATCACCTTACAATTAACATTAACATTATTATGAGTAATTATTTGAATGACATTATAAAAACTCTATCTCTTGAATGGTTCTAATTTACGATTTTGTAATTTTAATATGGGTCTGGTAGTGATTTGAATAGTCACTAGCTAAAAAAATAATTCATCCTAATAGATATGCCCAGAACATTTATGAATGGCTTGCTTTTAACATTTTTTCAACTATAAAATAGAATGGATTCCCCATATTTGATACGAGCATTTCTAGATTGCCTTAGAGCACTATGTATTTTTGCTCTTTCTTTGACAAGTCTCATGGTTTCGGCTTTTTCATACTCGTGGCCTCAACATCCTTTAGGGTATTTGGTCATGTCAATAGGGTGAGTGAACATTGAAAAATATGCCACATACATAGAGGACCATAAACGCTTTTGCATCTCTGTCTTCCCCGCAACGATGGTTAAGAAAATAAGTATTGTTCTATGACCTAAATGCATGAATGAGGATCCAATGGAATGGAGGAATAGGGATTGACTACTAAACATTCTTTATGATTCCATACATTCAAACTTTTATTTTTTGAATTTTTTTTGTGCTTTCTCCTCTTCATGTACTTTTTTCTATCGTTTATTAACACTTGATCAAAAGTTTTTACTTGTATCACCTTACTCTTATTTTGGTCGGTTAGAATAATCCCACAAAGATTCTTCCTCACATGCATATATGAACCTAAAACGTGCTATAATGGGGACATGTAAATTTAATTATTTTTTCCCTTTTCCTTCATAATGGCTTGCAATGAAACACCAATTAGGTCTATTTTCGGTATCACTTTTAACCACTTATGTTTCTTCTTTATGCCACATTGAACCTCTTACTCCATGAAGAAACAATTGAAAGAATAATGATATATATATATATATATATATATATATATATATATGAGAGCTCATTTAAAGAGCATGAAGGATTTTGATTAAGTAATTTTTATTTTTATTTTAAATATTTTAATTATAATTTATTATTTTAGTATTTATAATTTTATATTATTTTAAAATATGTATAAAAAATAAACAAATAATTTTTTTTTTGTAAGCTGACATCATTTTTTTTTCTATTAATATAAAAATGATGATTAACAATGATAACATATATAATTCCAAAAAACATTGATGTGGGAGTATAAACTCCAACCAGATTTCCAAAAGTGGAAAAAATATCCAAGTTGAAACTCCACTAAGCTTGTAAGCAAAGACAGAACATCAAGTAGAGCCAAAGGTAAACTTCAAAAGCATAATCTTGAAAAAAAAACTAACATAATTTAGTATTTCCTAGGATTCCTGCTAATATCCGTGGATGCCTTTAATTGAACCTTTTTCTTATTAACTAGGATGTGCCTACGCTGAGAGACAATGCACATTGGAGAACACCCTAGCGAAAAAGAGACCTTCCCTCCACTTTTTCAATGGTAAGAAAGCAAAGACCACATGAACCACTTCAATAAGAAATGATCACTGGATAGAGAAACAATCAAATTGAATGTGAAGAGATAGAATTTGGTGGACCATAAATGGCAGTAGTAGGGGAAATGTTAAGTTTTGTAGCATTGGAATTTGGTTAACTATTAATGCAAGCAGGAGGCTCAATAGAATAATTAAAATTAGAATTAGATGCAACATACTTCTCTACTTTTTGCAACAAAGATAGAATACCATCTAAACATAAATGATCTGACCTTAAGAGGTGCCTAATGTTCCCTTTCCCTGCAAATATTTGATAGTTTTCAACTTGATTGTCTCTGAGAACATGATGAAAAAGTGTATCCAATTGTTGATGAACTTCCATGGAGTGTAAAAAATATAATCTTCATCTCTTGAACTTGCCAAGATCTTGAATGTGACACAAGATATTCAACACCAACCTTTGAATTCGATCGATAAGGCCTGCCACCAAACATTCTTGAATCCAAATGCTAATTTCCTTTCTAATTTCTAGAGAGACTGAATGAAACAAAGATGTAGTCGACTTCCATCTCAACAAGAATTGCAAATATGAAGTGAAACTACTAACTGCTCCCCATTGACTCAACATCCTCTATCAACAATAATAGGTTCAGGCATATAGGACACCTTCAACAAATTGACACAAAGTTCCCAATAAACAGTAATTGGACTTGCATAAAGTAATTGAGGAAAGAAATCTAAAATTAGAAGACTAAAACCAAGCGTACAAGACACCCTAAACAACGTGACAGAAATTTCCCCATTAACACTAACTATACTTACACAAAGTATTTGAGGAAGAAAACTGAAATTGGAAGACTAAAACCATTGAAGATTACATCATCAAAAATCCAGCGGAAATGTTTCACATGATTATTAAGATATAATCGATGAGTCATAATGCTCTATGACAAAATCGACTTGGAGTATTAAAAACAAAATTAAAACGGTACCTAAAAATTATGTTTAATTTAAATGATGGCAATAACATTGGTTTATAAATTAAAACATAAAAATATATATTTATTATTAAAAAATAATAACTATTATATAAATGTATTTTAAATTTAAAATTTTAAATATATAAAAATGTGTAATAACAAAATTTTGTATTTCTCTTGATCTTTAATTGATACCATAAATTGACACTAATCTCACATTTTAAATAATTTTGGTTGCTTCCACCATCTCAAATACAATGGGTATAAAAATAGGAAGGTGTATTATAATTGCACTTTCATTGGTCATTATTTAACAGACGAATTTTAAATGTGCCAGTTTCGTCTTCACGTTTTAGTTATTCAAACGTCAAATTGGGCGAAAGAATATTAAAAAAATAGTTTCTTGTAAAGCAATTATATTAAATTTTTTAATAAATTTAAAATAAAAAATTCCATTGAAGTTTTCAAATAGAAATTTATAAATGTTTTAAAATTTTATTTTTAAATAAATATTACAAGCTAAACATACAATGACATTATACAATGACATTTTACATATGTATATATTTAATAGATAATTAAAAAAATAAATGAAAATAACAATGGTGTTTGTTGAATAAAAATAAGTCCAACACATATTAAGAAAAGAACTTGATTGAGAAATATGTTTAGGTTCGGTTTAGCGTGTGTTTTTATTAAGTTATAATTCTATTTTATTAATATATATATATATATATATATATATATATATATATATAATTAAAATATATCTATTTTTTTTTTTCTTCTGAATATGGCTACTTCTATATTGATACAAAATAAGATTACAAAGAGGCCGAGGCCTTAGGAGTTCCAGCCCATTGCTGCGGCATTCTTACATGACAAGCTGATAATTGACAATCAAAACAAGGTGGAAGCTGACCATGAGAGCTTTGTAGAACTGTGACCTTGTCTGTTCCTAAGAGATGATTGACTTCTATGACTGGAAATTGAACAGACCTTGACAGAGTGACCCCGATAGAGTAAGCCAGAGTGGCAAGATTCTTACAATTTTGATCCATAACAAAACCAAAAATTACAGTTCGACAATCTGTGACCAGTGCTAAAACAAAGACATAAACCGGATTATGACTCCCATGCCGGGGAGACCGGCCATATAACAAAAGAGTGACCATAAGAGCAGGAGAGCAATTAAGCAGAAGCACCAAACTGAAATTGAACACCTTCAGGCTAACGGAGACCAAAAAACCAGAAGCACAAACCTGGTTAGACTTAATGAGAAGTGGGAGGATCTTCCTCAACAATGAGGCAGCCAAATTTGTAAGGATCATCATCTTCAGGAGGAGGGCAACCCTGGCGCTCAGGTCCACCATCAATTGGAGCAGTGGAGCTTGCCTGCAGTCCCATATTGGCATCCGTGCTAGGAATAACATTCTGCTGGTTGTCCTCCTGAGGATTGTTGTGCTCGGCTTCCTCTTTGGGCTCCAGAGAAGCCTCCGGAATAGCCAAGACTTGACCCGAGTAGACCTGTCCTGAGGAGACTGCCCGGAGGTCGATGGTGACCGTGGCAAGGAGTGAAATGTTGCCGATATTGCAGGGGAAATGAAAACGAGCATGGTGAGAATGCGCCCTGGAAGACAAACGAAAATGCCCAGCTGGATTGAATTGATTACGACCCCTTCCACGACCTCTTCTCGATGCAGGAAAGCGGACATGTCCAAATTCAGAAGAGTATGACGAAGAATCTAAAGTGGAGGGGGAGGACCTGCAATTTGCACGCCCACTGGAGCCACCTCTCCTACAACGCATTCTCGGGCGAAGACGAGGCATGGTGTTATGAGCAGGGGGAACGACAAGGTCCATTTGAACCTGCGGATGGCTGGTTGGAGAATATGACAGACGAGAGAGATTACAGGAGGAGCAGTTGGTGAAATGGAAGCCCGGCAGAATGGTAACACAGCAGCTTAAAGCGCATCGAGACCCTGTACTGGTGCATGAGTGATGCTCAGCAACAGCAAGGGAACAACAGACGCGGAGGGGGGAAACACAAATGAGCTCGTCTGAGGATGCCATGACAGAAGAAGGAACGAGCAGATTTCGGGGAGTGAGCTTCAATAAATTGACAATTAAGAACTGAACGGTATCAATTAAGAACTGGAGCATGCAAGGATGGGTGGCGGTGGTGATGAGCCACGCGCCAACCCACCTGACCAGCTGTGTGCCATTAAACATGAAACCCACCCAGATCCGAGAAATTAAAATATATCTATTAATTTAAAGTTTATCTTAATTAAAAAATAAACGCGTACAAAATTGAACACTAATTAAATTTTTAAAATATATTTAAACCTATATAATTATACATAATTTTGGAGTTAGGATAATTATATAAATTAAATAAATTATAATTTTATTTTAAATTATTATGGTTATCATTAATCATAAAAAAAATAATATATAAGTAATTTTTAAGTACAAGTTTTTGAAAAGTTTTTTGGTTTAGTTTTCCATCTATTTTTTCTAGAATTTAGCAGGGATTTATTGAAATTACAAGTTTGAGAACTAAATTCTTAATCACTGAAATGCCCCATAGATTACTTTTAATAAGTGAAGTGCCCCATATATTTTTGAGACTCTTGAATCCATATATGGAGTCAAAAAAACTAGTTCAAACAACACAAATCAAGATTTTACCTCAATTTGTCCATGGGGTCTTGGATAGATGATGATGAGGTGCTCTGTTAAGGCACTCCTTGATGTGAAGTCACCGGTTCAATTCCGCAGTGTGATTGGGGTGAGATATTGGACATCATGAAGATGTAGTCCTACCAATCTTACAAAAAAAAGGCCAAATATATATATATATGATTCTTAACTATGGAGATTCACCCCACTTTATGATGGATATTTTTAATCTGTAAATAGGTTTTGTTATGATACTATGTGCCAATACTATGGATTGCTAATACCACATACTCAAAAAGTCATAAATCTTGATCATATCACATATGTTCATATGCCATTATTTTAAAATTAATCCCTTTCACTAAAGGGTCATTAAAATGGAAGAAATGACATAACTACTTTTGAGATAAATCTCAATTTTTGATCTATCATTACTACTAAGAATATTCTCAAATATTCCATGATGGTTAAGTACCTATCTTCCACCTAATAATTATTAATAATTAAACTTGTGAATCCATATAAATTAAATGGCTTGTAAATATTGATACCCATCAAAACAATTAAGTCATAATGTATCTCACATTTCCAAAATAAAAATAAAAAAATCTTATATAAATAAAAGAATTAATATATCACTTAAACATATATATAAATTTAAAAAACATGTACATGTAACAAGATTCTTAACCATGGAGATCCACCTTCCCTTTATCATGGAAAATCACTTTTTTTTTTTTATCAAGGAGATTCTTAACTTGTAAATAGGCATTGTTACAACATTGTGGGTAAATACCATGTCTTACTACCACATGCCAAAAAAAAGATAACTTAATAATTATTGATAGATTAAATTAAAATTATGGTAGCTTTGTTGCAAATGCCAATAGGCATGTCTATTTCAATAGGGCATCTAGTTTTTTAATTAAATTATTGGTAATTATTAGATGTCTATTAGAGATTTAACATCCATGGAATATGTCCAACATATTTTCATATCAATGTTTAAGATTTATCTTCAAATTAGTTATGTTCTTTTAAGTAATTTATCTTAAATTATTTAATTAAGAAAATCACATATCAGTATGTTTCATATTGGGTATGTGTTATTGATGAGCTATGTTATGGCTCAAAGTGTTTATCTCTTTCATAATTATAAAAGTAAAGAAAATTTCAACTAAGAAAAAGTCTTCCATTCCATATTTAGATTTATAATTTTTTTAAAGGTTATAGTGCAACCAAGAAAAGTGATTGAATTAGAAAAGCATCTAAACATATGAAACTATTAACTTTAATTTGTTTTTACATATTGGAAACATTCTTCATATATCAGTAACACTAATTAATATCACTTTGAATGAAAATATAGTAACCATTGATTCAAAAACTCATTATGACCATAAATGCATGGTCTAAAAAAAACAAATAGTCATTACTTATGATGCATTTCTAAAGTAGATATATTTTATTTTATTTTTGGGTAAAGTGAAACAAAAAACACAAACTAAACCCAAAAAATCATTCCACAAATATGTCAAAAACTCAACCTTGAAACCTATTCCAAATATGCCAAAAACATGGGAGAAGAAGTTGAAAACAAGAGTAAAAAAACATGGTGAGAAAAGTAAAATAATGAGGTAAAGAGTTTATATTTTAAATTTTAATGGCCTATAAAGCTATTTGAAAACATTACTAACATAAAAAAAGAATATTATAAAACCTTAATTACATTAATAATTAAAATTTTAATTTTATCACTCTTAAATTTTATATTTAAATTTATTAAAAAAAAGTGTAGGTTGCAGTGCATCCAACAACACTAAGTCAACTATAAAAACATATAAAAATATGAAAACTCTTAACCTTAAATTTTCTTCACTTCATGAAATTTTTCATATATCTCTAACACTAATCTTTTATCACTTTGAATGATGTATAGAATCCACGTAGATTCAAAGAGATAATTGTAATATTCTAAAACAATATACTTGAATCTACTCTACCGATTGCAGAACCCAATTACGACTGTGAAATTACAAAACATGAAAGAGAAAGAATTTCAATCACATTACACAAATATTTCCTGGGGAAAACCTCAACTAAAAACCTTGCTATCTATATATTGCATCAGTAAAAAAATATTAGAATATTACAATGCTTTTCTCCAACTAGAGAAACCTCTACACTATCTCTATCTATCTCATTGCTTCGTAGACAAGCCTTGGCCAACACTTAAACCTATTTTCTGCCATCGAGGATATTTATTTCCTTGTGTTGTTTCCTTGGGTAATTAGGCCCTATTAATTAGGGAAATTCCCAATATGAATTGTGCAATACATCTAGGGTATTCCTCTGACTACATACACTACCTATACAATTTGGATGATTATACAACTGGTAGTACACTACCATTGAATTCCAATCTCAATTGGGTCTTTCTCAAAACTGAATTACATGAGTTATTTATGAGCAAATCATCAGTTATCTAATTGAACACTATATGAGGTTCAAGTCCAAGTTCCATTCTTTGACCTCTCACTAGTTCTCGCATTAGTTAGAACTAACTAAACTTATTTTAACTCAGATAAACTGAGTTAGTAAATTAAAACTCAAAATAAACTCAACCAGGGATCCTATAATGTAGGAGACACTATACATGACTCAAGTTAGACCCTCAACTCAAATTCACTGACCCAACTAAGTCATAATAACTTAGTTAACTCATACAAGCTGTCTTGTTATGTGGAATCACAATTTTATTCTAATTTAATCTAAGGGAAAATTAAATTGGAATCTTTCTTGGTGTCATTTTCAACACTCTCTCTCAACAAGAAAGGGATTATCTGATACCCTGATATTGCCTCTATGGAACTTGAACTTGCCTCTTCATAGTTCATTCGTCAACATGTCTGCATCCCAATCCTCTGTAAGAATGTACTCTAACATCATGATCCACCTTTGCACACAATCTCTGAGATGGTGGTTTCGGATATTGATATGCTTGGACCTATCATGAAAAACTAGATTAACTGAGAGTTTGATGCAACTCTGGTTGTCACAGTAAATCACTGTAGGATCCACCTGTTGACCAAACAATCCAACACGGATCTCCCTCATCCAGATAGCCTCACAAGTTGCTTGACTAGTAGCCAAGTACTCTACTTCTGTTGAACTAAGTGCAACTGATCTCCGCTTCTTGTTGTAGCAGGAAACTATTGCTGACCCAATACTGAAGATTCCACATGATCTGCTCTTCATATCGAATAGAATACTCGCCCAATCTGAATCCGTGAACCCTTGCAGCTTCGCTCCCTCTATCTTCCTGTACCAAATACCAAGCTGAGTGGTTCCTCTGAGGTATCTCAACACATGTTTGGATGCCTTCCAATAGATATTGGTTGGATTAACCATTGATTGACTAATTTTTTTAATCAAATAACGCATGTTTGGTCATGTGTTCACCATGTACATAAGTGAACCCACATACTTCCTGTAAATGGTAGCTTCTACCACTTCACCTGAAGTAGCATCTTCCTTCCTTCAATTCCCTACTAGAAGAGTCTCCATGGGTTTGCTACTCTCCATGTGAAACTTCTTTAGTATCTTGTTGGCATAATTTCCTTGAGAGACAAACATTTTCCCATATCTTTTCCAAATTTCCAAACTAAGGAAATACGGCAAGAGCCCCATGTCTTTCATCTCAAATTCTCTTGCCAAATCTTCCTTACAAAAATTTATCAGCTTTTCATGACCAGTTAGAATTAAATCATCGACATATAATACTATAATCAATAGTTTACCTTCAAACAAAATATGGTAAAGGTTTGCATCTACTTCACTTTTGATGAATCCCAACCTGGTGAAATAGTTGTTGATCTTGGTGTGCAAAGCACGGGGTGCTTTCTTAAGTCCATTCGATGTTCTCTTGATTCTTCACACATTTGATTCTTTGTTGAAGGTCTCAAATCCTTTCGAATTCTCTATGTCCACATCTTCCTCAATCACTCCGTTTAAGAAAGATGTCTTTACATCCATCTAATGTATTTTCCATCCCATCTGTGCTAAAAGTGATAGAATAGATCTGATTGAAGACTACCTTGCTATTGGAGTAAAGGCCTCCTCATAATTTATTCCCTCCACTTGAGAGAACCCCTTGACAAAAAATTGGCCTTGTGCTTCTCGACACTCCCATTTGTCGCTTGCTTCACCTTGTAGATCCACCTGGATCCTACAACTAACTTGTCCTCTGGTCTTGGGACAACTTTCCACGCATTTTTTATGATAATGGAGTCATACTCCTCTACCATGGCATCAACCCATACTAGTTGTTGCACTTCTTCCTCAAGTGAGTGTTAATATGAATCTTAATTCCAAGCGTACGAAAAAAGACCACTTTAGCAGTGCATAACAAAAAACCCTAACAGCAAAGATGGCTACCAATATCCTCAGATCTGTAGTTAGGTGATCAAGATAAATGCTGCAAAAATCTAGATCTATGCATTAGAAGACATTAAGCAGTAGAAAAAACAATATTTACTCCATGCATCTAGTAGACAAGACAAGAATATGCTGAATGAATTTTGTATTAATGGCACCTGGGAGGAAAACGCAGAAGGGTGTTACTAGTTCTCCTAAATGGGCTGGGTTCTTGTAAGTCCCCAGCACTTTAGATCTAAAATTCCTCTCTCTTGATGGTGTAGAAAACCCAGAGAAAAATGGTAGCAAAATATGACTATAATGGTGGATCAAAGTCAGACCAAAAGTATAGATCTAGAGCGATCTTTAGGCAACAAAAGGTGGTAAATGAATGGGAAAACCCTTCTATTTATAACAAAAGAATGAGTTAGTCTAGATATTGGTGCATAGTTAAAATATTATTAACCAAATCAAGATCTAACTTTTATGGAATATTTTATTATATTTGTTGGAGGGAAAATGAATTTGACTTAGGTCAAATCCCTTTATTTGTAAATAACAAATAAATAAATGATTTATTTATCATTTTAAGGATGTGGTTGAGTAATAATCAAATAATAATTATTTATTTAATTATTTAAGGGCGATTTAGTCATATTCAACAAAGAATATTGTTTAAATGAGGTTTAAATAATTATTATTAGGAAATAATAAGATAAATAATGATTTATCTAATTAATTTCCCTGTTTTGGGTTAAATATAACCAGGAATATTAATTAAACTGCTATTTAACTAATTATTCCTTGAGGAAAATCAAACAAATGTATATTTTTTAATATTTCCTCATGGGGTTTCCTGTTTAGACCATAAACAACTTAATAAAGGTGGTTTACTAAGTTATTTTTCATAGTGAATGCAATTTTACTTAGGGTAAAATTGGTCTTACATGGTGTGCCTAGGTCCATCTAATAACAATAGGTTAGATGAGAAAAAAATGGTGTAACAGATTTCCCCCTAGCGTGCGAGCGTTAGGAGCTAATTGTATGACCGAAGTACGTTGTAAGAACTCAGTGACTAGACACCAAAGGGGAAGTCAAAGGGAGAGAAGTATAAGGTAGACCAAAGTGCTAAAAGGACTAGACCCTGAGGAGGCTAGACTTACAGGTGCAACAAGTCTCTTTTATGAGTGAGTACCTGTGCTATAGGCGGCGAGGGAGGCATACCTATGCCCGCTGAGACAAAGTACAAAGAATAAGCCGTCCAGTAAACAAAGGCACTGAACAATATAGTACATGCTGGCATAAAAATGAGCCATATAAACAACATTATAATGAATCCCACATACGTATTGTGCCTGGGATAACAACCAGGAATTATACAATAATATCTTAGTACATGAGATATAAATACAACCCGATGCCCCTGTAAATAGGAAAGGGCTCTGAAAATCTGACTGATACGTGCAATAAAAAAAGGTGTTGCAAGCGGCTGAGGCCGACATCATCAAATCTATGGAGCTGCATCAAAAGGCTGTAATGGAGAGGTCATTTAGGCATGTGGGGGGCTACCTATAGGGCCAGCCCCTCATCAGGGTTGAGACATCTCACACACACCCGGGAATCACTGATATCAGCTCCTGCATCACTGTACCATCAAGTATACGGATCTCGGTCATGCTGCAAGGAGTTGGAGCTTATAAAGAATGAAGTCAAAGGGAAATAAGGAGTCCCTTTGCCTAATCCGAGGCACCGAACAAGAGTGGAAGTTGGAACCAAGGTACACTACCCTCTAGAGCTGTCTTCTGGAATGAATGAGTTGATGTCGACAGAAGGAGGTCCGCCATAGGTGAGGCAATAAGGGATCCTCAACTAAGGCATGAGAGAAAATAGTAGAGCGACTGATAGATTGACACTAGGGATGATGATGAAATGGGTGGTACTGAGTAGCAGATAGACGACTTCCCTTGTTAGAGCATAAAGGGCATGGATGACCTGGCAACGACTGACACAATATCATGAGGGATAGGGGACAGTGGGACTGAAGGCCATAATGTGCGACATGAGAGAGGGACCAAGAAGTGAAGGATGGAGGACTATAGCGAGATACAAAGGGATTCGAAATAGACTCCATGAATGCAATGATGACTCAACTCGAATGCTCTAAAGAAGGGCAACTCGATGGTGCTGCCACATAGAACAGGTCCAATGGGGACCATAAAGACATGAGTACATGATGGCTACTCATGAAGAAAATCAACACGAGCATGGAGAAGTATGAGGACAAAGTGGTGGCCCTAAGTACAAGTGTTGCAAGTGAAAAAAATTGATTTTTAGGGGTAGTGAAGTGATGCTTCATGGAAAAAATGTGTCCTGGTGAGGTATCAAATCACATAAGTATGAGCTGGCTACCCAAAGAAAATAAAATATGCATTTCCAAAAGGAAATGCTAAGGGTAATATCTCTTTAGATAGAGTGCATTACGAGGATTGGGTAGGGGATGGCCTTTGAAGTCCTCTAATAGATATGCCCCCTTACCTAAATACTTACTGATGATGTAAGGCCCTAGCCATAATGAGTCAAACTTCCCATGACCAAGGACATCATGGGCCTGGTCATACACCAGAACAAGATCACCTTCATGAAAAGTATGAGGGTGTACGTTTTGGTCATATTGAGCTTTGGTGCATTTATTAGCCACCTCAATGGTTTGTAATGCAGCACGACGGTCTTCAGAAGCGTGCTCAAGCATGATAAGTCACTGCTCTAAAGGTTGGGTGTCAAGGAGAAGTTCGACGGCTAGATGAAGGGAAGGGATTTCACACTTGATCGGTAAGGCTGCCTCCTCTCCAAAAACAAGGTGGAAAGGTGTAAACCCAGTGGCGGTTTTAACAGAAGTTATATAGGCCCACAAATCAGGGAAGAGCATAAGGTGTCAGTTGGTTTTGTGCTTATCCACCATCCGTTGAAGCATGGTTTTAAGGATTTTATTGACTACTTCAACTTGGCCATTAGCTTGGGGGTAATAAGAGGAGAATATTGGTGCTCAAAGCCCAACAGTGAGGATAGCTCACGCCATATCTCATCTTCAAAATTTTGGCCATGGTTAGAGACCAATTATTTCAGAACTCTGAATCAAGTGATCACACTGTTAAAGAAAAAGAGGGCTGTGGTAGCTGCCATGTTGTTAAACGTTGGCATGGCCTCAGCCCATTTGGTGAAAGAGTGAACTGCCATGATGATATACTTATAGTTACCAGCCAATGACGGTCGACACTCCATAAATTCTATGGCCCACTTACAAAAGGGACTAGCTAAGATGACAGGATGGAGGGGAGCTAGAGGAGCTCATGCCTTAGGGGCGAAATGTTGGCAATTGGGGCAGTGCTTGACTGCCTCAATGCGATCACTAAAGAGAGAAGGCCAAAAGTACCCAGCACACATGATTTTCGGGGTAGTGGCCAGACCGGAGAGGTGGCCACCATAAGCACCACTATGACAGGCATTGAGGACTTCTTTTGCTTCAGTGTGTGTGAGACAACGAAGAAGGACATAATCTACACTGCGACGATATAGGTCATCACTGATAAGAAGGTAGTGGGGGGCTTGGTGTCGGATATGTTGTCGAGCATCACAGTTAAGATGGAGGGTGAACTTTTGGGTTCGTAAATAAGTGAGGATGTCCCCATACCAAGGTTCATCGGTGGTAATGGAAAATAAATGTTCATCGGGGAAATTATCATTAACTGGAGGATCCTGTGTACCTGTAGGTAGTTCAGAAATGAGTTTAGCGAGGGCTAAATCTTTCTTACTTTTTGGTGTGACAAATTCAATATCGAATTCCTGGAGGATCATGATCAAACGGGCATACTTCCCACTGATGATTCGACGAATCAATAGGAAGGCCATAGGGTTGGAATTAGTCACAACCTTGGTGGAACGAATGAGGATGTAATGACGAAGTTTATGGACCAAGAACATGACATCTAATGCTAATTTATCTTCATGTGAGTAGGATACAGGAGGTCCTACCAAGTTCTTACTGACATAATATATAACATGCTCAATTTAATTGTCATCTTCCTAAATGAGGACTCTAGCGACCGAGTAGGTGGAAGTGGAGATATACAGGATGAAATCCCTATCAAAGTCAGGTGGGCGAATCAAGGGAGTGGACGTGAGAGCATGCTTCAGGGCATCAAAATAATCTTGAGAATAGGCATCCCAGAAAAAAGGGATATTAGAGCAGAGGAGTCTAAGGAACCCATGCGCGGTGGTGGCATAGTCCGGTAGGAATCGGCGAAGGAAATTAGCTTTGCCTTGGAGGCTTTGTAACTGGCATAAAGTACGAGGGATAGGAAGCTCAAGGATGGCTTGAAATTTCAATGGGTCAAGCGTGATACCATATTTAGACACAATGAAGCCTAGAAGACGGCCGATAGGTACACAAAAGATACACTTCAATGGGTTGAGGTGGATATTATACTTGTGACATCGGAGAAAGACGATACGCACATCGTGGAGGTGTTGCTCCAGATGTTTAGAATGGGTAGTTAGGTCGTCTAAATAAGCAAGGATAATATGAGCCAGGTCATGGAAACAGTAAGACATAGCCCGCTGAAAAGTGGCTCCTGTGTTTTTAAGGCTGAACGGCTGTGGGAAAATGCGAGAAGGGGGGGGTGAATCAGTATTTAGGACTTACTCAAATCTTTTTAATTTTTCTTACTTCAAAACCCATACGCTACTTTTCTGAAGCCAACTAGCGTATACACGCGGATATCCTTCATAAAACTCGCGTATACACAGAGATCTAATTATGCCATTAATTCTTCACTTATATCATTCCATCATTCATTCATTAGATGTTCTGTAAACAGTAAACATGTGCAGTAAGAACAGAATAAACCATCACACATAAGCATCACACATGAACACCAAGATTTTAGGTGGAAACCCAAGTCGGGAGAAAACCACCGCTGCAGTTGCTCAGCCTTCAATATTTTATTATGGAGAAAACATCTTACAACATATGTGCTAGCGTAGCCTCCTACCAGCACGCAGGCACCCACCTGCTCTCGTTTACCAGCCTCTCCTGGAAGGGAGCTACGACCCCCTGATCTCGTTTACCAGCCTCACCTGGAAGGGAGCTACAACCCCCTGACTGAAGGCTACAACCCTCAGCACCACCATGGACCATGTTTCATCAATTTTCATACTGGATCCAAAAGCTTTCTTTAGAGCACAACTTGCAGGCCACTTTTCATCATATTTTCAGACTGGACCCACTCCACACATTTAAGCTCAATCATACATCAAAACCGATACTTATCAATTCAGACAACCCAGAATTGTAGAATACAGATAGCAGTAACACAGCAGAACAGATCAGACATTTCACCTTTCATACTTCGGCAAAACCCTAGTTTTCATACGCGCTTTCCTTTCACTTATCCCGCATATATACGCACTTCCATGCATATAAACTCGCGTATACTTCTGTACATACTTCAAAAATGATTTCACAACCCATACGCACTTTCGCTTTATCCAACCCGCGTATATACGCGCTTCCACTGTTCCGAACTAGCGTATATATATTCAGACATTATAGAGAAGCATACTTCTTCAGATCAGATATTCAATTTAGATTTAACTCTTTACTTCAGACAGATGTTCACCTCATCTCAGATCTAAGCATTCCATAAACAGATCTAGAAGATACAAATACTTTTCAGATCTAGATTCCCTTCTTCATCATTTTCTTCATAGGTGCATCACAGATTCAGATCTATCATCAAACTGTTACCCTTTCCATACAGACATACTTCAGAGTGAAGTATTCATTAAAACCCAGACTCATGCACACCCCTTGCACAATGATTTTCTTCTCCTTATATAGGTTTCCCCTTTTTCAATACCATGAGCCAAAACCACATTACTTCCAATGGTATTCCTGGACGGGATCACATAGACATACCAACACTCAATACAATGGGTCAATACCATGGTAGTAACCCCTGGTTTTACATATTTAGAGCGCATTTGACCATACGCGACTTGGCACGTTATTTCCCGCGTGCATACGCTACTTCTATTAAGCAAACCCGCGTATGCCTTGAAACACACATTTTTCATCATTGCTTTGGCCCTCACTGATATTTCTTACTTCTGCAACTTCTGTACTACTTGTAGAACATCAGATTTACATCATTAATTAGTATATCAAGTCAGTTTCCATCAAGTACAACTTCATCAAGTAGGTTGCCATAATCTTCTTCAAGTGTTGCCATCATCTTCATCAAGTGGGTTGCCATCAAGGACAACACATTGCATCATATTGCCAACAATCTCCCCCTTTGGACTTGATGGCAACCACGATGGTGTTTGATCACAACAGATAGATACATTAAGCATAATGATATTCTCCCCTTATTCAAACACCATGTCACTCTCCCCCTTTGACATCAAGGGCAAAGGGCGGATCAATACCAACACAAGGTTTTTCTCCTCATGTAGATCCATGCTCCATGTAGATTTGATGTGTACTGAAGTCCATGCTCCCCTTGAGTTCATGTTGAATGTTCAAACATATTTTTCAATGAAGTACATGAATCTATGACCTTCCTATCACTAAGGACTCATACTTACATCAAAGATCCAACCAAGTGGATTTACATATGAGACTCAAATACCCAACCAAAAGGGTTTACACATATTTTGACTCAACTACCCAACCAAGTGGGTTTACAAATTTGAACAAGTCCTTACATGACTGAATATTACAAATTTTGCATCATAGGTCTCAACATGACCTTTTCATCAAATTAAAAATATGACTTTTCATGACCAATACCAGAAGGACCTCAAGAGAGATCATATTTCAGAATCATCATAATGCCAACAATGCATTATACTCAGCAAGACTAATGCTCTCCCTGAAGATGTGCATCCAATGCATCCTTTCCAAATGACCCAAGCTCCCCCTTTGCTTGTGCATCCTGAACACTTTCAACAAAAAATCATCAAGGAATCTTCACCCAATAGAGAATGAAACAGAAATATAAGAGCTGAAATACCACCAGAAACTCCAAATAGCATCAGAGATACCAAACAGCACCACAGCTTGTGCTGAAGAAATGCTGACACAGAGAAATTTTCAGCAACCATACATATGCATTTTTCTATGTATGAATTTGCGTATATACGCGACTGTGTTTAAGAAAATCCGCGTATCCAATTCCATCTTCTGCATTTTACTCAGATCTGATCCTCTGTGAGGTAGACACAATTTTCGGCTTCTTTCTGAGATATTTGAATGCTTCCCTAGAATATATGAGAACAGATAGATAGGAAAATGTAGTTGTGTCTTCAAGTGTCATCCAATGGTTGTAGCATAAGTACATGAGTAACCAAGCCTTCAAACTCTTTGCAGCATCAAGATATTCTTCCCAAGAGGAATTATCATACCAGAACAAATTCTGCAATAAACAATATGTGTCAAGCAATCATTCATGTGATCTGATATCACCAAGATCTTCAAGATTTATCATGATCAAGATGTAACATGTGTAAGAATTAAAAGGGGTCTCAACCAGCAACAAACTCTGCATGATTTATCCTTATCTCTGAATCATAAGACTTCCATCTCTTCCAAAAGCAAAGAGTACTTTTCAGCAAAAAGCAAAACAGGGCTCATCCACAATCTCATCATAAGAAACCATGTAACATGTCATCATCATTTAGAACTGAGAAATAAACTGATACAGTGCCAGTAATACAGTCATTAATAGTCAGACTGATGCTCCCCTTGAACCTTTACTCCTGATCTTCAGCTGTCATACAAATTCTTTTATCATAAGTGCATACGCGACTGTCTCCACTGTAACTCGTGTGTATACGCGGCTTTAGTTCACTGAACCCACGTATGGAAAGTGAGACATAGAAACTTTCACATTCCTTCATCTCCCCCTGAATCAGCATCACACCCGTACCGATGAATTCATGCAAGCCACAGAGAAATATGCAACAGCGGATGACTGCAGTAGGGTCAAAATTCCCTACGTTTCTGACCGGTCCTCCTTCTTTTTCCAGCTTTGCTTGAACTTTTTAAATGTGTGCTGAAAATCATCCAATTTCTCAGATCTGTTCATCCTGCATTCTTTTTCCACATGTCCATACTTGTTACAAGCATAACATCTTATGTGACCAGAGAAGTAAGCATAAGGATCATAATGTGTTTTTCTATTCTTTCTTCTATTGCAATCAGCTGCTTTATGACCGTACTTGCTACATGAAAAACAATATCCCTTAAAGAAACCAGAGTACCTTTCTGTGTAGAATCTGTTTGTTTGTGGCTGAAACAATCTTTTGCAATTGGCTGCAACATGCCCATAATTATGACACTTAAAGCATTCAACATTATTGAATGTTTTCCTTTGAGATCTCATGATTTCCGGTTGATCTTTTGTTTCTTCCAATACTTTAGGTTTTGCATTGATATCCTTTGAATCTTTAGCACTTCCTTGTGAACTAGATTCTCCTTTAACAGTTTCACAAAAACCAAGACCAAGTTTAATAGCAGGAGATCTTTGATTACTAAGAATATTGTCCAGAATCTTAGTACTATCTTGAAACCTCAAGAGTTTATCCTTTTCTTCTAATTTACCTTTGAGAATGTTTACCTCAACCTCCAATTTTTGGCATTGCTTCTTCATGCTTTATTCGACCCTTTTTCCTTCTTCTACTTGATCATTCAATTTTAAAATCTCTTCCTTCAACACATTTTCTTGTTCTTCAAAAGTTTGTAGAAGTTCTTCATTCCTCTTATTCGATTTTTCCAGATCTGTTTTGAGCGAGATGAATTCTGCTTCACGTCCTTCCTTTTCAAATGATTGTAGAAGTTCTTCATTCTTCTTATTTGATGCTTCAAGGTCTGCTTTCAGAGAGATGATTTCTGCTTCAAGTCCTTCACCGTGATTGGTTACTTTGTCCTGCAGTATTTGATACATTTCTATCTATCCCTTCATTGTTTCTATTTGTTCATTCAATCTAGAGATCACATCCTTGAGGATAGATTCCCTCATTTTAAATTGATCCCAAAAATTACTTTCATCATTGATCTTGAGATTTGCTTCTAGACTTATACTGTTACTTTCACTATCTTCATTATTGCATGCACAAGTGAGTGGATTACAAGAACAAAAATCAATACCTGTTTCCTCTTCTTCATTTTCTGTTGCACATGTTTTCTGAGATATCTTCTTTCCTTGAGTAGCCTTCTTCTTTTGCTTCTTTGCCATGAGCACTAGCAGATTTTGGTCAGAATCTTCTTCATCTTCACTTGACATTTCATTATTATCTTTATTTGCATAATAACTCTTTCCCTTTACAAATTGTTTCCCTTTATCATGATTTTCTTTATAAGGACATTTAGTAGCATAATGACCAACTCTTCCACAACCAAAACATTTGAAGGGGAGCTTACCTTTGAATCTTCCAGTTCCTAGTTGGAGTTTTCTCACAAAAATTGCTTCTTCTTCTTCTGCTGATATATAATCTGAATCCTTGACATCTTCCTTGTCTTTTCTTTTTTCACAAGCCTTAAAAGCAGCTTCTTTGGTTTGAGAGGGACCTCCTTGTCTCATTTAATAAGCAGTCAGAATACCATGTAGTTGAACAATAGTAAGAGTTTGCAGATCTTGCCTTTCTTCAATAGCTGATACTTTTGACTCAAATTTTGAAGTCAAAGATCTTAAGACCTTTTCTACCAGAGTAGTATCAGTTATGGTTTCACCCAAACTTCTCATACGATTTACGATATCATCTAGACGTAAAAAGAAACTGGCAATACTCTCATCACTATGCATCCTTAAATTTTCATATTCAATTCTGAGAGTTTGGAGTTTTTCACTTTTTACCTTTGTATCTCCTTCATAGCTTAGAATGATTTTGTCCCATATTTCCTTTGTTGAATTTAGCTGCATCACTTTAACAAATTATGATTCAAACATGCTTCCTAATAAAACATTGACTACTTTGGCATTGATTTCATATTCCTTCCTTTCACGTACTCTGGGAATACTTGCCAGATATCGATAACCTTTTTTTCTTCCACAATAGCCCATACCCCCCGCACCAAGATTTCCTTGCAAACATGCTTTTACTTGTATCTTCTAGAATAACATATTATCTCCAATAACAGAGGTGGCCTTAGGACATTACCCCTTCATGATTTCATCATGGTTTCGATCTCCTTCAAGCGATCGTTTTCCGCAGAAGAACCGACTCGATACCAATTGTTGGGAAAAATACCGAGAGGGGGGGGGGGGTGAATCAGTGTTCAGGACTTACTCAAATTTTTTTACTTTTTCATTCACTAAAACCCATACGCTACTTTGATGAACCCAACTAGCATATACACGTGGATATACTTAATAAAACTCGCGTATGAACAGAGACCTAGTTATGCAGAAAATTCTTAACTTAGTTCTTTGAAGCATTCATTCATATGATGTTTAGTTAACAGTAAGTATGTGTAGTAATAACAGAATAGACCATCACACATAAGCATCACACATGAACACTAGGATTTTATGTGGAAACCCAACTCGGCAGAAAACCACCGCCGCCGTTGCTCAGCCTTCAATATTTTATTATGAAGAAAACATATTACAACCTATGTACTGGCGTAGACTCATACCAGTACGCAGGCACCCACCTGCGCTCGTTTACCAGCCTCTCTTGGAAGGCAGCTACGACACCCTGCTCTCATTTACCAGCCTCACCTGGAAGGGAGCTACGACCCCCTGCTCTTGTTTACTAGCCTCACCTGGAAGGGAGCTACAACGGCCTGACTGAAGGCTACAACCCTCAGCACCACCATGGACCACGTTTCATCAGTTTTCATACTGGATCCAAAAACTTTCTTCAGAGCACAATTTGTAGGCCACTTTTCATCATATTTTTATACTGGACCCACTCCACACATTTAAGCTCAATAATACATCAAAACTAATACTTATCAATTCAGACAACCCAAAATTGTAGAATACAGATAGCAGTAACACAACAGAATAGATCAAACATTTCACTTTTCATACTTCAACAAAACCCTAGTTTTCATACGTGCTTTCCTTTCACTGATCCCGTGTATATACACACTTCCATGCATATAAACTCGCGTATACTTCTATACATACTTCAGAACTGATTTCACAACCCATACACGCTTTCGCTTTATCCAACCTGCGTATATACGTGCTTCCACTGTTCCAAACTAGCGTATATATATTCAGACATTATAGAGCAACATACTTCTTCAGATCAGATCTTCAATTCAGATTTAACGTCTGTTAGAGTCGGTCCTTACAGCCCTCCGTCAGAGATCGTTTCGTTTTTTCATATTCATTCTTAGGTGTCTCGCTTGTTCCACTTCATTGCATTTCGCTAGGAGCATGCCACTGACTGACGAGGGGGTCTGGTTGTCATGTGTTTTTTCATGCTTGTACCTGCAGGGCTATTTAGAAATTCCTCAAAAATTACTGAAGTTCATCGTCATTTCATTCATGGTCATTAAATGTCAGTTTCGTTAAAAAGAGTTTTTAGTCCTAGAGTCTAGGGTTTTCGAGTCTTTTGCATATATCTCATAAAGCCCGCAGGCCATGAGGTTGGTTTCGTAAGTTTTGATTTCATATTTTTATTATCATAAGCATTTGAAAACATTTCTAGTCCAAAACTCTGTTTTGGAACTAGAAATTGTTTAATTTCATTTTTGTAATAATTGTATTTATTTCACCATGAGAAGCTTCAGTGCAAGCCTCTGATATTTTCCTAAGCTAAAGTGCCGCATCCCTGCAAAAGACAGCAAGCATTTTCACTCCAAGATCTTAAAATCCAAAGGAGAAACATCGTATTAAATAGCCAAATGACAAAGTGCAAAAACATTATGAAAGTGGGTTGTCAAATAAATTTGAATCAAATTTGATTACATGAGATATTTTCTTCATGTATAAAACATGGCAAACAAATTCATTTGCCAAAACCGCAGCGTGCTTTCCACTCCGTGTTTTTGGAGGCCGGCCGTGATTTCGCAGTTGTCGCACAACAGCTTAGCGGGCGCGACCACCCCGAGCGGGCGCTACCCACTTGAGGGGCGCTACCCACTTGAGCGCCACGGCCTGTGTTAATTTGAACGGGCACTACCCACTTGAGGGGCGCTACCCACTTGAGCAGGCGCGCTACCCACTTAAAACAGAGCGCACAAAATTCGTTTTTTGCGCCCAGATTCGATTCAAGTCGACTCCAAAAGCTTGCAAACAGGTTTTAATCATTGCTCAGTAGATTTTTGATATGGTTGTGATGTCATTGATGTTGGGGAAACAAGCCATGCTTGGAGAGAAATACATGAATCCTTCATTCACATGCAAGTCAATTCTGTAAGGGTTTTGAAATTGTATGGGCAGTTTTATGAAAAATTTGAAAACCTTTGAATGGTAGATATGTTCACACCCTGGCACGTTGTATATATGATCCTCACGCCCTCAGTTATCATCTTATCACTGCTGTTCATGCCCTTTCATATTTTGCACAGTCTTATGTCGACTAGTCTATAGCCCTCATTACCATAATATCACCATTGCTGTTGTTATCATTCTATTACCACTGTGATAGTCATTTGGGTCACTACGGTTATTATCATGTTCTCCATATTCTCCAGTTCATAAACACAGCCCTATACTTGTTTGCTTCTTTGACAAATTTTTCCCATCATTACCAAAAGCTTGCACCATACTTTGCAGTTGGCACTCATTTGTGAAACTCACTTATGGTCAAAACAGTGATAGTCTTCATGCCACTAAAACAGAGCCATCCTCATTGTAATTTTGTTTTCCTGTGATACTTTGGCACGTGGGTGATATCTATTGGGTGTTGAACATACATTATAACTTTGCTTTCACTACATCTATATCAGTATCCATATTGCAAATATCTTGTTCAAAGCCATGTCAGAGACAGAGTCAGTTTATGAGCGTGAGTCGGATAGTGATTCCACAACAGAGGGTAATGTGCCACGGAGGCCTCACAGAGGTGGAAAAGGTGGTAAACATCTCAGGGAGGAGCCTACTTCTTTGGCTCAATTGCAGGCATGTCCACTTGCAATGGATTGTTTTCGGGTTCAGTCATGTTTTCGATTCTGTGAAATGATTTCACAAACCCAGCTTCATCGTGAACTAGCTCGTCTGTTTGTTCTACATTTACGTAATGGCCGTGTAAATCTCGCTGGAGTAGATTTCATTTTGTCACCAATGACTATTGCTCAGGCCACTGGCATACCAAATCTAGGAGAGGAATGGAACAAACGTCAGCAGTTAGAGAAATTCCACTATGAGCCATACATTAAACCTGGGTATATGAGGCACTTGGGCAGAGTTTTTCCTTTCAAATTCCTGAGGGATGATTTTGCATCGCTGATGAAACTCATCATTCAGTATTTCAGTTGCGAGGGCAGATTCTCGCGTCTCTTTGCGTACCATGTTCGTTTGTTGATGCACTTCACAAGGGTACGTATGATGAACATTCCGTACTTCATGTATCGCAACATAGAGAGGATGATGATTTTTGTACAAAAGAAGAGCCCAGCACAGCAGCATAGAAGTATATATCATTACGCTTTGATCAAGATCATAGTGTTACATCAGTTGGCACAACAGGGCATCGCTTGGGAGGATTTCATCTCTCGTGACTTTTTCACAGCGCCGCAGCCGCCTCCCGAGATAGTTCACGATGCGGGAGAGCCTTCACACCAGCTTGGCATTCCTGAGATTGAGCATGTCTCTGCTCCATTGTGTGTGACATATCAGCGAGGCCACAGGGCCTTATTTGCAGCTACACGGCGAGTGTTATCTCCACCCAGGGTGGAAGGGGTCTTGTCGACTTCATCAGCAGAGCGAGTATTATCTCCACATGATGTGGAAGGGGTCTCGCCTTCTTCTTCAGCACAGGTACAGATCCAGGACAGGGGCAAGAAGCCCATGCATGATGAGGGTCCATCAGGAGGCCGGGACACAGATTTCACGATCATTGATGTTGATGCGAGCTCTCCTAGCTCGAAACTGAGGGAGATCATCCAGGAGCAGAGGGCCGAGAATGACACGCTGAAAGATCAATTGCAGAAAGCTCAGTGGGTGATAAACTATCTGGAGCAGCGCAACAAACAGCTTGAGGATGAGCACACACTTTATGAGCTGCGTCGAATCCGTGAGGATCGACAATTGGCCAGGAAGAGACCTGGTGATATGACACCAGCTGATCGAGATTCTGTACTCACGCATGTGAACATTCATCTGGAGAAATTGTTGGCGAAGGCCAATCGAGACAAAGACATGCTTCGTCACATGAAAGGACATTATTGGGCTCGCATGCATGTCTGCAAAGCGAGAATGAAGATTCTGAAGAGGAGGTTGAGCGAAGCACTAAAACGGCGGAAAAGGCCTGATCCACTCCGGATTTTGGCCGAGGCTTCGTTGGCTGGGCATGATACATGATGGAGGGTCTTCGCTCCAAATTTGAGCAAATTCGGAGAAATTTTTGTCATTTTGAAATTTTTGGTCTCAAAAACAGGTTTTTCAGTTAAGCGGGTCTCGCACTCATATGCTCACTTTTTTTTGGGACACTTGCTGAAGGAAATATTTGCATTTTTGGATTTTTCATGATAAGTTATGCATCCTCAGGCATTGCTGAAGCATTTCATCAGATTCTGGATGGTCAAAAAGCTCAAAAACACCATGAAAACCACCTTGCTGCCACCTTTTGCACCAGCAGGAAGTACTTCTAGGAGAATGAAGTTTTGGAGGGGCAAATGAGCTCCAAATTGAGAAATTCCACTTGGGTTGGATAGCCAACATCCAGGGATTTCCAACGAGCTATCATGAGCTCAATTTGGATGCCGGGAAGTACTTCAAAATCAGGCTGAAAGGCGCGCGACCCACTTAGCTCAGGGGCGCGACCCACTTAAATTTTTGGCTGAATTTTCAACTTCCAGCTCAGAGTTTCGGCCAGTTTGGACCAGTTTTGGCTTGTGGATGAAATTTTTGGGTTTTCATGATGTAAATTTATGGTTGGCATGTAACTTTGGCTTATTTTTACCTATTCTAGAAGATTCACTCTCAAAAAAGTGAAAATCATGTAAATGAATCAGTTTCCACTCTTTTAGAGGCAAGTTGTTAGCTGCCTAGATTTTAGTTCCTTGATTAGAATTTGGTTGAAACTGATCCTTGAAGAAGGAATTCGACCCCTAGAGGCATGGGAAGGGGTTAGAGTGATCTATATATTGTAATTTCTGAGACATTCTACAGGTTGGACTCTTGGGAGACTTTTGGCACCATTGTACATATTTTTTCATATTTTGGCTAAGGAAAGATCAGAGGTTTTGCGGCACCTGTTGGGATTCTTGTGGTGTTATGTTCTTGATGGTGTTTCTTCTCTGTTTATTGTAAGTTCTTCATGTTTAATGTATGCCATTCCTTTCATATGCTTCTGAAACTAAAATGAATGAGTAGATGAGGTTGAATCCATTGTTTACAGTGCTCTGCCTTTGAATTCATTTAGTTTTACATGTTTTCGACTGTTTGGAGAGGATCCATGTTCCTTTTTTCCCTCTTCAGCTCCTTGTCGTTCTAATCCGTCCATATACCCAATCAAAAGCATCAAGACTGTTGCCTACCTCGCCCCAACTCGAATTCTGCAAAGATCTGGCCTTATCCCCAGACCCAAATTTGTTTTTCCCATTTCTCCAACGAAAACCCAAAAAATCAAAATCAAACTTTCCTATCTCTTTACTAGCCTAAAATCAGTTCCCATTGTAAGTCATCTCGCACCCTATTGCTCATTTTATCAAGATTGACGGAGAGAGCCCTCTCCTGTCCTCGTAGGGCTAGCTACGAGGCTGAGCGTGGTTTGATGTAGCCTTGAGTTTTACTTCATTTCAGCCTGAGGTAGATTTGAGCGCTAACATAGTGGCGACCATACTGGGGAATTAAATCTCAATGGTTTGCTTGTTAATGTGTTCGTTTCATGAGTCTTAGACGGAGTCTGAAGTCACGCCAGGTAGCTTTCGAAACGCTTTTGCTATGCATAAGCGGTAGTAGATAAACGCTGCTTCAGTCGATCTCCGGTAAGCTTGTGAGTGCAGCACTTGATTTGCAAATCACCCCAGTATACTTGTTCGTTCTAGACCCTTTGGATGATTGAGTCTAGAAGTCGAAAGGCTGAAGATAATTGATTGTGTTCCTTGAAATTTATCCCGAGAAGATCAATACACTGGCTTCAAGAAGGAATACTAGGTCGAATCCTGACCCTGATCCACCAACAATATTTGAAAATCCAAATCTGATTCCTAGGATCCTTAGAAGACAAGGAAGTCAAGAAAGTTCTGAAAGAGAAAGTCAAGTGAGTTTTGGAAGTTCCAGATTGCTTTCCAGATCTGCATCCTGTCCTGTGAAAATTATATATGTTGATGAAATTCCTTTTGATGCACGATTTGAAACATCCTTATTCGTAAATTTTTCTGAAACTGAATTATCAAGATTAGTTCTGGATCCATTGTTTGCTGAAGATTTGCAATACAGATTTGTTTCATATCACTTGTATAGACAGTTGCAAAATTCCGTTGTGGCTACCAACACTCCCGAATTCATTGAATCTGCTTTTTAAACACTTGGACCATCTGAAGTTGCATCTAGTTCACGAATTCCCACTGAACCTCCTTTTATCCCTACCATTCCTATTCAGCCTGAGTTTTCTGATCAACAATCAACAGTAATTTCTCCTCCGTCTCCACCACATACACCTCGTACACCTACTGCTCCTAGTCCTCCTGTTTCTCCTAGATAGCATATTATCATCAATCCGCCAAGAGTCATGGAAGCCAGATTTGCACCCCTTGTTTTTCCGGCCAATTTAGATGCTATGCCTGCTGATTATCAGAGAAATATTCCTATATTTTATGGCACCCCACAGAGTATATCAGCTCAGTGGCATATTGTTCGAATGACAGACGTTTTGGATCTGCATGAAATTGATGCAGAAAATGTTTCAATGAGATTGTTTGCCCAGACATTTGGAGGAGAGGTTCGCAAATGGTTCAGAGCTCTACCGGCCAGAAGTATCAATAAATTGCAAGACCTTCAGACACAATTTTTAGATCGATGGGAGATGAAAAAGGATCCGCTGCAGATCACTTCAGAGTATACAAACATCAAGCGTAATCCTGGTGAGTCCGTTCAGGATTATATTATTAGATTCAATACAGTGTATAACGCAATTCCAGATGACTTGAGACCGTCTAAAAAGTCTGCTCTCCTTAAATTCCCGGATGGTTTTGATCCGGAGATGGCTTATTCCCTTCGTGATCGAGATCCGCCTACCTTAGAAGATATGCAGAAGATTGCCGTTAGTGTTGAGGCGAATCTGAACGATAAGAGAGCACGGTTGAAAGCAGAGAAAAGAGTGACAATAAAAGAAGAGCCTTCCACATCTACATCTCAACAGCACTTGATTCGTGAGATGGAAAAAATGTTCAAAAGAATGAACCTTGACAAATCAGAAACGCAGATTCGGAATCCAAACTACCGTGGCCAGCAGCAGCCACAGTTCAGAATAAAGCAGCGTGAACAAAGACCACCAGAGCCGGCAACCCAACAGCAGATTAAGACACCTCTTTTGCAGAATTTTGTGAGTCAAGATTCAGATGATGATGATGATGTAGCAGGTGAGAAAAATCATTTCTTTACTCCCGACGATCTGCCTATTTATATCATTGAGGATGAAGAATACGGAGAAAGTTCAGTTGTTCAGAAAGATGAAGATTTCATTCTAGCAAATGATGCAGATTTAGAGGAAGAATCAGATGAATACCAAAGAGGATATTTGAATGCTTTGTCTGCCCAACAAAAGCAATACTCATTGAGAAACCGAGATGTGCCCATAAATCCAATTCAGAAACGAAAAGAAGCTTCAGCACCAAAGGCAGATTCACCGATACCACAGAAGAAAGGAAAAGAGACAATTGATCCCGCAGCTAGTAAAGTATCATCAACAGAAAAGGTAAATCAGCCAAACATAGTGAAAGATAAGGCTGAAAAGAAGGAAGTTCCGGTCAAAGAAGTCGAAAAAGTTTCAGCATTTAGTTTGGAAAATGAAATTTCCAAATTAAAAATATCTATTCCTTTGACAGAGATCATGAAGAACAGCAGCTACCGCGGTCAAGTCTCCAAAATTCTGAACTTTGATCTAATGTTCGATACGGTAAATGTTGAGGATGATCAGCCATAATTGATTTTCGGGCCTGCATTAGATGGTGAGTCCCCTGACAGTGATGTTCCTCCCTTTTATATCAGTTTGAGGTTGCATGAATATGTTTTGCACAATGCTATGTTCGATTCGGGTGCTTCGCACAATTTGATGCCAAAGGCGATCATGGAAAAGTTGGGACTAGACATTACAAGAAAATATCATGATTTGTATTCATTTGATTCCAGCCGTGTGAGGTGTATAGGACTCATCAAAGATTTGGTTGTAAGCTTAGATCAAATTCCAGCAAAGAATGTCTTAATGGACGTGGTGGTGGCCGACATTCCTCCGCGATTTGGTATGCTCCTTTCGAGATCTTGGGGGGAAAAGTTGAAAGGTACACTTCAGTTAGATTTCTCTTATGCTACAATTCCAGTCTTCGGTCAAATGAGAAAGTTATATCGAGAGCAGAAGATGAAATATATGATAACTAGCAAAGAGAAGCCAATCAATCATCCTGTAAATTATGTACATACCGATTTAGAATCGTTTGTGTTGCTTGCTGATAGTTTTAATGATATAGAAATTCAATTAGTTCAGGCAGAAGATATACCAGAAATCACTGAAAATTTTAGAGAAGTTCTGCAAAAAGAAAGGAGAGAAAAACAATCTACTGTGGAGCAATCAGCTGAAGACAATGGGCAGCAAACAGAAAAAACAGAGCCGGCACAATTTCAGCATTTAGAGGACGATGAAGATGGTCTCTGGACCATGGATTTTGATGGCGCAGTGGGCAGTGATGGTGTTGGGATTGGTGTGTGGATTCGTAGTCCGTTTTCCGCTCCGGATAAGGTTCCGAGCAATGTGAGGGTGTGTTCCTACAAGCTTGCATTTGATTGTTCTAATAATGAAGCGGAATATGAGGCTCTAATTGCTGGCCTTAAGATTCTTAAGAAGCTGAAAGCAAAAAAGATTGCAGTATATGGTGATTCAAAATTGGTGATAAAGCAGGTTAAAGGTGAGTTTCAGGCCAAGCATCCTCGCATGAGGGCTTACCGTAATGCAGTTTTAGACATTCTGAAATTATTTTCTGATCATACCTTGACATGTGTGCCTCGCATACAAAATGGGGTTGCTGATGGTCTTGCTAAGGCAGCAAGCAATCTTAAAATTCCAATGAATTCCAGCAACAAATTTGAGATTCATGTGAAACACCGCCCCACCGTTCCAGACAATCAGCGATGTTGGCAAGTCTTTCAGGATGATGAGGAGATTAGTGATTTTCTGCAGAATAAGGGTAAGTTCAAATATACCTCCATAGATACAGAACATGATGATGGTAGTGATGACATACAAATAAACCAAATGGAAGTGTTGCAACTTAAGGATAACATCATTCCTAAGGGATTGATTCCTTTAGAAGAATTGTTTGATCAAGACGATGTAGCCCGCAAACCGACATTGAGGCCCACGGAGAAAGGTGTGGAAGAGGTAAATATTGGGACAGCTGATAATCCCAAGATGGTAAAGTTATCAAGGTCATTGTCACCAAAGGTAAAGGCAGAGTATGTGAAATTGTTGTCTTCATTTTCTGATGCTTTTGCGTGGGATTATTCAGATCTAAAAACATATGACACTAACATCATTCAGCATACTATCCCCATCAAACCAAATCAGAAGCCTTTCCGTCAAAAGTTGAGGAGAATCAATCCAAAGCTGCTACCATCGATCGAAAAAGAGGTAAACAGGTTGTATAAGTCAGGAATCATTGTGCCTATCCGATTTTCAGATTGGATATCAAATTTGGTGCCTGTGAGAAAGAAAATAGGTGAGATCCGTTTATGTATCGATTTCAGAAATTTGAACAAGGTATCATTAAAAGACAATTATCCGTTGCCAAAAATGGACCATATATTGCAGCGAGTAGTTGGAGCATCAAGGATGTCACTACTCGACGGATACTCAGGTTATAATCAGATTTTGGTGCATGAAGATGATTGTGATAAGACTGCGTTCACCACTCCTTGGGGAACGTTTCATTATGCAAAAATGCCGTTTGGTTTAAAGAATGCAGGTGCCACCTTTCAGCGTGCAATAGACATGGCTTTCGCCAACGAGAAAGATGTATTTTTGGTTGTTTACCTTGATGATTTAACTGTGTTTTCAAATTCTGATGAGGAACATTTATATCATTTGAAAGTTGTTTTCCAGAAGTGCAGAAAATATGGCATTTCGCTGAATCCGAAAAAGAGCCTTTTTGCCATGGATGAAGGCAAGCTCCTTGGCCACATCATATCGAAAGATGGCATTCGAGTTGACCCTGCACGTGTTGAAGCCATACAACAGATTGAACAGCCCCAGAACAAGAAAGAAATACAGTCATTTAATGGTAAAATGAATTTTCTGCGTCGTTTCATTCCAAATCTTGCAGAGCATCTTAGAGAAATCACGAACATGCTGAAAAAGGACAGTCAGGTAAAGTGGACAGAAGAGGCAGTGAAATCATTCAATTTGGTAAAGATAGCTCTTTCCTCAGCCCCTATCTTAATCATCCCGGATTACACACATGACTTCATTTTATTTTCTTTTGCTTCTGAGCAGACATTGGCAGCTGTTTTGATGCAAAAAAGGGATGGAGTTGAGAAGCCCATTGCTTTTTTCAGTCGGATCATCAGGGATGGAGCATTGAAGTACAATATTATTGAGAAACAAGCGCTTGCGCTTGTAAAGGCTTTGAAAGATTTCCGTGTGTATATATTGCATTCCCACATTATAGCATACGTTCCTAACGCAGCAGTTAAAGATGTTTTGGTACAGGCAGATCCAGAGGGAAGACGGGGTAAGTGGATTGCTGCGTTGTTAGAATACGATGTGGAGATTAAACCGACCAAGCTGATCAAAGGACAAGGACTCGCCAAGATCATGGCTGAAAAAAATCTGCATGCTCTAGATATAAATTTGATTGCTGCCATGTCCGATGAAGATGAGGAAAGTACGTCAGTTCAGGTATCTGATATTTTTGTTTCTTCCCCTTGGTATGCTGACATTTTATACGTGCTTCAGAATTTATCTCCACCTCCCGGGATACCTAGAAATAAGAGTAGAACATTGAAGTTGAGAGCTGCAAAATTTTTCATTCTGAATTCTGCATTGTATTGGAAAGACCCTGGAGGAATGTTGTTGAATTGTTTGGTAGAGGAGGAAGCTCGAAGAGTTTTGGAGGACTTTCACAGGGGTGATTGCGGAGGCCATTTGTTTTGGAAGACCACAGCGAATAAGATCTTAAGGGCAGGATATTATTGGCCTTCTTTGTTTTCTGATGTATACAAGGCTGTTAAGAATTGTCATGAGTGTCAAATATTTGAAGGGAAGCAAAAATTACAGCCTTTGCCTCTCAAACCAATCGAAGTTAGTGCACCATTTCAGCAGTGGGGATTGGATTTTATCGGGGAAATCCACCCAGTGTCTTCCGGACAGCATAGATGGATATTGACAACTACGGACTACTTCACAAAGTGGATCGAGGCGATTCCCACTCGACAAGCCACGGATGTGGTAATTATCTCTTTTCTTGAAAACAATATTCTGTCACGTTTTGGGTGTCCTAGCAAAATAATCACAGATAATGCAGCAGCCTTCAAGTCTAAGAAGATGGTTGAATTTTGCTATAAGTACAATATCAGCTTGGGACATTCGACTGCTTACCATCCACAAGGAAATGGTTTGGCGGAATCTTCAAACAAGTCCTTGGTGAATATCATTAAGAAATTGCTGGAAATCAACAAAAAGGGCTGGCATAAGAAATTAGTGAATGCACTGTGGGCCGATAGAGTAAGTCAGAAAAAGTCGATTGGCATGTCTCCTTTCGAGCTGGTGTACGGAATAGACACGGTTTTTCCTACTTCACTTGCTGTCCCGGTGGTCAAATTGCTTCAGGAAGCTGGTAGTGAGGAAGATCCCATGCAGCGGAGGATTAATCAGATGATTCATTTACAGCAGACACGGGAGGAGGTATTTCAAAATAATTTCAAGTTGCAGGAGCGCATAAAGAAGATCTACGACAGAAAGGCAAAAGCAGATAAGTTTCAGTTGGATGAGGTAGTTTTGAAATGGGATGCTCGGAATGAAGATAAGGGAAAGCACGGTAAATTTGAAAACCTATGGAAGGGTCCTTTTAAGATTGCAGCGTATCGTGGTCAAAATGCCTTTCTTCTCAAAGAAATGAATGGAGATGATTGTCCTGGAGGACCGATCAATGGTCGGTTGCTGAAGCGATATCACTTCTGAGTATTTTCTGCTGATTTCATCATCATTGTATATATCATTTTACTTATGTTTTATTGCAAGTGTGTACTGATCTCTCATCTTCAGTCTGGGGCCCGGAGCGAAGGCTATAATTCTGGAGATAGAGGTTGGTTCGTTTGAAGTTTGTTAAGTCAGTTTTATTAGTCTTTTAAGTTTTAGAATCGAGTCGGTTTTGGTCAAGTTTCAGTCTCTTTTCAGTCAAGTCTGCAGTCAATAAATATGTTAAAAGTTTTTGTTTTATTAGTTGAAATAATGACTCCATCGCCCAATGGATGAAGGCACTGTCTGACTCTCCCAGAGATCTGCCATTCTTGGCATCTCCATGGAGCCACCATCCCCATTGGAGCCAATGTTAGAGTCGGTCCTTACAGCCCTCCGTCAGAGATCGTTTCGCTTTTGCATATTCATTCTTAGGTGTCTCGCTTGTTCCACTTCGTTGCATTTCGCTAGGAGCATGCCACTGACTGACGAGGGGGTCTGGTTGTCATGTGTTTCCTCATGCTTGTACCTGCAGGGCTATTTAGAAATTCCTCAAAAATTACTGAAGTTCATCGTCATTTCATTCATGGTCATTAAATGTCAGTTTCGTTAAAAAGAGTTTTTAGTCCTAGAGTCTAGGGTTTTCGAGTCTTTTGCATATATGTCATAAAGCCCGCAGGCCATGAGGTTGGTTTCGCAAGTTTTGATTTCATATTTTTATTATCATAAGCATTTGAAAACATTTCTAGTCCAAAACTCTGTTTTGGAACTAGAAATTGTTTAATTTCATTTTTGTAATAATTGTATTTATTTCACCATAAGAAGCTTCAGTGCAAGCCTCTGATCTTTTCCTAAGCTAAAGTGCCACATCTCTGCAAAAGACAGCAAAGTTATCAGTCCAAAAACTCAGAAAAGCCAAAGAGAAACATTGTATTAAAAGATCAAATGACAAAGTGCAGAAACATTATGAAAGTGGGTTGTCAAATAAATTTGAAATCAAATCTGATTGCATGAGATATTTTCTTCATGTATAAAACATGGAAAACAAATTCATCTGCCAAAAATCCACAATGCAGAAGTCGAATTCGTGTTTTTGGAGGCTGAAGCCATGATTTCAGAGTTGTCGACAGCGTTTGAGGTGGGTGCTACCCACTTGAGCGGGCGCTACCCACTTGAGGGGCGCGACCCACTTGAGCGCCACAGCCAGTGTAAAATTGAACGGGCGCTACCCACTTGGGGGGCGCGACCCACTTGAGCGGGCGCTACCCACTTAACAACAGAGCCCAGAAAATTCGTTTTTTGCGCCCAGATTCGATTCAAGTCGACTCCAAAAGCTTGCAAACAGGTTTTAATCATTGTTCAATAGATTTTTAATATGGTTGTGATGTCATTGATGTTGGGGAAACAAGCCATGCTTGGAGACAAATGTATGAATCCTTCATTCACATGCAAGTTAATTCCGTAAGGGTTTTGAAATTGTATGGACAGTTTTATGAAAAATTTGAAAACCTTTGAATGGTAGATATGTTCACACCCTGGCACGTTGTATATATGATCCTCACGCCCTCAGTTATCATCTTATCACTGCTGTTCATGCCCTTTCATATTTTTGCACAGTCTTATGTCGACTAGTCTATAGCCCTCATTACCATAATATCACCATTGCTGTTGTTATCATTCTATTACCACTGTGATAGTAATTTGTGTCACTATGGTTATTGTCGTGTTCTCCCTATTCTCCAGTTCATAAACACAGTCCTATACTTGTTTGCTTCTTTGACAAATTTTGCCCATCATTACCAAAAGCTTGCACCATACTTTGCAGTTAGCACTCATTTGTGAAACTCACTTATGGTCAAAACAGTGATAGTTTTCATGCCACTAAGCAGAGCCATCCTCATTGTAATTTTGTTTTCCTGTGATACTTTGGTACGTGGGTGATATCTATTTGGTGTTGAACATACATTAAAACTGTGCTTTCACTGCATCTATATCAGTATCCATATTGCAAATATCTTGTTCAAAGCCATGTCAGAGACAGAGTCAGTTTATGAGCGGGAGTCGGACAGTGATTCCACGACAGAGGGTAATGTGCCACGGAGGCCTCACCGAGGTGGCAAAGGTGGTGATCATCGCAGGGAGGAGCCTACTTCTTTGGCTCAGTTGCAGGCATGTCCACTAGCAATGGATTGTTTTCGGTATCAGTCATGTTTTCGATTTTGTGAGATGATTTCACAAACCCAGCTTCATCGTGAACTAGCTCGTCTGTTTGTTCTACATTTACGTAATGGCCGTGTAAATCTTGCCGGGGTTGATTTCATTCTGTCACCATTGACTATTGCTCAAGCCACTGGCATACCAAATATGGGAGAGGAATGGAACAAACGTCAGCATTTAGAGAAATTCCACTATGAGCCATACATTAAACCTGGGTATATGAAGCACTTGGGCAGAGTTTTTCCTTTCAGATTCCTGAGGGACGAGTTTGCACCGCTGATGAAACTCATCATTCGGTATTTCAGTTGCGAGGGCAGATACGCGCGTCTCTTTGCGTACCATGTTCGTTTGTTGATGCACTTCACAAGGGTACGTATGATGAACATTCCGTACTTCATGTATCGCAACATAGAGAGGATGGTGATTTTTGTACAGAAGAAGAGCCCAGCACAGCAGCATAGAAGTATATATCATTACGCTTTGATCAAGATCATAGTGTTACATCAGTTGGCACAGCAGGGCATCGCTTGGGAGGATTTCATCTCTCGTGACTTTTTCACAGCGCCGCAGCCGCCTCCCGAGATAGTTCACGATGCGGGAGAGCCTTCACACCAGCCTGGCATTCCTGAGATTGAGCATGTCTCTGCTCCGTTGTGTGTGACATATCAGCGAGGCCACAGGGCCTTATTTGCAGCTACACGGCGAGTGTTATCTCCACCCAGGGTGGAAGGGGTCTTGCCGACTTCATCAGCAGAGCGAGTATTATCTCCACATGATGTGGAAGGGGTCTCACCTTCTTCTTTAGCACAGGTACAGATCCAGGACAGGGGCAAGAAGCCCATGCATGATGAGGGCCCATCAGGAGGCCGGGACACAGATTTCACAATCATTGATGTTGATGCGAGCTCTCCTAGCTCGAAACTGAGGGAGATCATCCAGGAGCAAAGGGCCGAGAATGACATGCTGAAAGATCAATTGCAGAAGGCTCAGTGGGTGATAAACTATCTGGAGCAGCGCAACAAACAGCTTGAGGATGAGCACACACTTTATGAGTTGCGTCGAATCCGTGAGGATCGACAGTTGGCCCGGAAAAGACCTGGCGACATGACACCAATTGATCGAGATTCTGTACTCACGCATGTAAAAATCCATCTGGAGAAGTTGCTGGCAAAGGAAAATAGAGAGAAGGACATGCTTCGTCACATGAAAGGACATTATTGGGCTCGCATGCATGTCTGCAAAGCGAGAATGAAGATTCTGAAGAGGAGGTTGAGCGAAGCACTAAAACGGCGGAAAAGGCCTGATCCACTCTGGATTTTGGCCGAGGCTTCGTTGGCTGGGCAAGATACATGATGGAGGGTCTTCGCTCCGAATTTGAGCAAATTCGGAGAAAATTTTGTCATTTTGAAATATTTTGGTCTAAAAACAGGTTTTTCAGTTAAGCGGGTAGCGCGCCCATATGCTCATTTTTTTTCGGGACACTTGCTGAAGGAAATATTTGCATTTTTGGATTTTTCATGGTACGTTATGCATCCTCAGGCATTTCCAAAGCATTTCATCAGATTCTGGATGGTTAAAAAGCTCAAAAACACCATGAAAACCACCTTGCTGCCACCTTTTGCACCAGCAGGAAGTACTTCTGGGAGAAAGTAGTTTTGGAGGGGCAAATGAGCTCCAAATTGAGAAATTCGACTTGGGTTGGATAGCAAACATCCAGGGCTTTCCAACGAGCTATCATGAGCTCAATTTGGATTCCAGGAAGTACTTCAAAATCAGGCTGAAAGGCGCGCGACCCACTTAGCTCAGGGGCGCGACCCACTTAAATTTTTGGCTGAATTTTCAACTTCCAGCTCAGAGTTTCGGCCAGTTTGGACCAGTTTTGCTTGTGGATGAAATTTTTGGGTTTTCATGATGTAAATTGATGGTTGGCATGTAACTTTGGCTTATTTTTACCCATTCTAGAAGATTCACTCTCAAAAAAGTGAAAATCATGTAAATGAATCAGTTTCCACTCTTTTAGAGGCAAGTTGTTAGCTGCCTAGATTTTAGTTCCTTGATTAGAATTTGGTTGAAACTGACCCCTGAAGGAGGAATTCGACCCCTAGAGGTGTGGGAAGGAGTTAGGATGTTCTATATGATGTAATTTCTCAATCATTTTCAGAGGTTGGAGAGGTTGGACTCTTGGGAAACTTTTGGCACCATTTGTACATATTTTTTCATATTTTGGCTAAGGAAAGATCAGAGGTTTTGCGGCACCTGTTGGGATTCTTGTGGTGTTCTGTTCTTGATGGTGTTTTCTCTCTATTTACTGTAAGTTCTTCATGTTAAATGTATGACATTCCTTTCATATGCTTCTGAAATTAAATGGATGAGTAGATGAGGTTGAATCCATTGTTTACAGTGCTCTGCCTTTGAATTCGTTTAATTTTTCATGTTTTCGACTGTTTGGAGAGGATCCAAGCTCTTCTTTGCCCTCTTCAGCTCCTTTTCGTTCTGGTCTATCCGTATATCCAATCGAAAGCATCAAGATCATCACCTACCTCGCCCCAACTCGAATTCTGCAGAGGTCTGACCTTATCCCCGAACCCAAAATTTGTTGTTCCCATTTCTCCAACGAAAACCCAAAAAATCAAAATCAAATTCCCCTATCCATTTACTAGCCTAAAATCAGTTCCCATTGTAAGTCATCTCGCACCCTATTGCTCATTTTATCGAGATTGACGGAGAGAGCCCTCTCCTGTCCTCGTAGTGCTAGCTACGAGGCTGAGCGTGGTTTGATGTAGCCTTGAGTTGTACCTTAATTCAGCCTAAGGTAGATTTGAGCGCTAACACACCCTTTACTTCAGACAGATGTTTGCCTCATCTCAGATCTAAGCATTCCATAAACAGATCTAGAAGATACAAATACTTTTCAGATCTAGATTCCCTTCTTCATCATTTTCTTCATAGGTGCATCACAGATTCAGATCTATCATCAAACGGTTACCCTTTCCTTACAGACATACTTCAGAGTGAAGTATCCATTCAAACCCAGACTCATGCACACTCCTTGCACAATGATTTTATTCTCCTTATATAGGTTTACCCTTTTTCAATACCATGAGCCAAAGCCACATCACTTCCGATGGTATTCCTAGATGGGATCAAATAGACAACCCAGCGCTCAATACAATGGGTCAATACCATGGTAGTAACCCTTGGTTTTACATATTTAGAGTGCATTTTACCATCCGCGACTTGGCACGTTATTTCCCGCGTGCATACGCTACTTATATTAAGCAAACCTACGTATGCCTTGTGACATACACTTTTCATCATTACTCTTGCACATACTGATATTTCTTACTTCTGCAACTTCTGTACTACTTGTAGACCATCAGATTTACATCATTAATTAGTATATCAAGTCATTTTCCATCAAGTACAACTTCATCAAGTAGGTTGCCATCATCTTCATCAAGTGGGTTGCCATCAAGGACAACACATTGCATCATATTGCCAATAATGACAGCATGAATAGATAGGTAAAGGTTCCCCATAGACTAATGAACGCGGTTTTAAGTTGATCATCACGACCAATAAAAATTTGGTTGTACCCGAAGAAACCATCCATAAAGGATATAACCTCATGCCCCGTACAATCATCAATTATTTGGTCAATGAATGGTGTGGGGAAGTTGTCTTTGGGACAAGATTTGTTCAGATCGTGAAAGTCAGTGCCAACACGGATGGTGCCTTGTTTCTTGATAATGGGAACTGGATTGGACACCCAAGTGGTGTATTAAATGGGATAGATAAAACCATCTTGCTTGAGCTTATCGATTTCGGGTTTGACAGCTTCTTGTCTGGAAGGATTAATGGGTCTCAACTTTTAACGAACAGGATTGGCATTAGGCCATGTATCGATATGGTGTTCGACAATGGCAGGGTCAAGTCCAGGCATTTTTGAATAGGATGAGGTGAAAATATAAAGGAATTCTTTGAATAGCTTGGTGTAAGCCTCAACCTCTTTCGGGGTGCAATGGGTGCCCAAGGTGATATTTTCTTCTATCCCTGGTTTGTCAGAAATGTTAATTTTAATTGTAGGAGAGATATTGGCCATATTTCCTTCTTCGAAAACATCCGGTGCAGGAATGGGATTTCTAAACCAATCCACTTCATTAGGAATGAAGTCTTTAGCTTCCACATCATATTGGTCATGGGATTGCTGTGGGAGGAGGTATGCACGGTGGTGCATATCATCCCATGGAAAGTCACGATCAGTCATTGCTTCCATAATGTCTTCATCAGAATGAAAGATGGGGTGACTGGAGGAAGGGAGACCACCTGACACAGTAGAGCTACCTGACTCATATCATGTGATGAATAGCTCACATGTGCAACGTCATGGGGGATGAATGAAGAGTAAGCACATAAAGGATCTACCAATGTTGAGCCTAGAGTGATCGCTAAAGGGAGGTCAAGTGGATCATCAGGGGAAGTTTCCATGGGGGCTTCTGCTGAGGGTCTCATGGATGATGATAGGTAGAAAATGGTGGCCGAAGGCTCCGTCATGTCGACATTAGGAGGAGGGATGTCAATGGGAGTAGGCAGATCCTTTGGTTCTACCGAAGCAGAACTGGTGAACAAGGAGAGGGTGCACTTGTTACACTTGGCCTAAAATTGGTGGAAAGCTTCCAAACAGGAACGATACTCTTTGAGGCGAGGACAGAGGTGAGTTTAATGGCCATGGAAATCACACAAAGCACAAGGGTGATTTTTGCGTAATTATTTGAGTTTCGGGACTGAATCGGGTATAGTGACATAGACCTCAGGGATGTCAGATTCCAAAAATATCTCATTAACCATGGGCTTAAGGTGAGGCAACTATGGAAATGTATGGGTGGCATGACCGACAACATCACACAAAGCGCACTGGATAATGCGCCTTGGTGGTTGAGGAGGGGCAAGGTTTTTCGGGGTAGTCTTGTCTTTGGTTGCTTTCTTGTTGGCTTTTCCCTCGTTAGCCAAAGCTGTCGCAATAGGAGGAGGCTTCTGTTGAGGTGGTTGAGGCACTGTAGCCACGGGAGAAGTCATAGGGATTGGTTGAACTGAGGTCAAAGCAAGATATGGTTTGGGGTGACTAGGCGGGATAGTGGCTGGGGGATCAACATACCAGGTGAGAAACCCTAGGGTCAGGTTAGGCAAAGAGAGGGTGGCCATAACAGGTACCGTGTAGACTCTGGGAGGGGGGGCTAGGAACGATATCTGACTAGAGGGGTAATGACTAGGTGGGATGGCTCTAAGATGGTTAAGGCCTAGAGGAACCATTCCAGGAGGATAAAGAGGCTCATGAGTACCAGCTAAAGGTGAAGGGCCAAGAGGAGGAGGTCCAAAAGACTGAATCGAAGGGCTAGGAGAAGGCTGTGGAGGGCGCGGAGGCTACTGACTAGTCGAAGCGGACCGCTTGAGGGCATCCCAAGACAATTGCATCATGCAAAAATTCAATGAGCTAGGATCTGAGACAAAAGGAGGAAGACCAGGGAATGTACCAAGCAATGAGGAATCTTTGTACACTCCGGGTGAGACACTAGTCAAAGGATCGATGATTTTCTTATTGGCCACCGAAGAGATGATGGACTTAGGGGAGGTCTGAGACTTTGATTCGTAATATGTCAACTGGTCAATCATGACTATCTTTCTATTATGAGGGAAGGACATCTTGCATTGAACCACAGATGGGATAGCAGACATCGCATAGGTGTAGCTACAACCCAATAAAATGTTGTAATCTAAGGGGGCATCTATGAATTCTACGTCAATGCAAATAGTCTTACCCACAAGAGTAATAGGAAAATTGTAGAATAAGCCAATGGGCTAGGAGGCATGGCCATCCCACGATCAGAGAGTGATCATGGAAGGAGCCAACTCAGGTGATCTGAGTTGCTTCCAAATCGAGGCGGAAATCGCACAGGTGGATGCCCCCTCATCAATGATGCATCGGGAAACATTCACATTCTGGATCTTGACTAGGATTTAGGAAGTGACGGAAGCAGGGAGAGGAGGATGTTCTGACCGGAAAACATCAAAGAATATCAATAAATTGTTTCCAACAAAAGGCCTTTTTTATTTTGAAAGCTTTAGATAATACAAGAAAAAAATGTCTTAGTCACACTTCAGCAAATTATTAAATTAATTTTCACATTCATACCAAAAACTTGTAGACATAGGAAGCTACACCCATTAAATAGTTTATTTATAATTTATAGTAACATAAAAAAAACAAGAGTAACTAAGAATTTTACACTAACAATTTATATGCACAAAAGCTACAGCCATTCAAGATTTTTGACAAACACTTTGCAGACATGCACTCTACACTCATTCACCCCTTATGACAAACACTTTGCAAGCACGCAATTAAAAGTCATTGAGGCATTTCGTCAAATATTTAGCAACAATGAATTTAAGATTATTCTTCAACATATTTATCTCATAAAATTCAGAATTTAAGCTGTAAATATTTCCATCTTAAAACAGGGACTAAATAATCTTAGTTTTTCAGCAAAAACTCAACAACAGGCGCACATAACTCATAGCAGCAATCTGCCAAATCGCCCAGATTTCCGATCTGGGTTCTGAAGAGTACTTTTTTGGAATGAAATAGGGGGTTACATGACCATTAGGCACGGATACCCCCTGATTGTGCGCTGAATCGAATGCAAAACGTCCAGAAATGCGATTCTTGAAAACAACAAATTTATAGCCTAACTGTTTCATTTATGACTTTTGTCAAACATATGGAATGAAAACTTACAACTACACCTCTACATGAGGAAAAACAACCCAAAGTTATGCTACTAAGATATGCTCATTGAAATCACACATTTCTAAATCCACCATATGAGTCCTTAAAACATTTTACCATCCACAAGCTAATTCATATGATTTGACAAGTTTTTTTTGAACCAATTGTTACAATTTGACAAACACATGGCAGCCCTGAATGCTACAGCCATTAAGGCTTTCTATCAAAATTCTGATAGTACTATTACAACAACTTGAATAACAAAACATTGAGTTATTAATAAGAATATGAAACATAAGCCATAACTGAAATTTATCTCCAACTTACCTCAAGCATTTGATCTTCCAAACTATATTTTAGTTGCCATTATTTTTGCATTTTCTTTTAAGGGTTGATTCTGTAATTCCTCCAAGTATATTTTGGATACATGTCTATTTTCTTACTTCTGATGTAAGTTGCAAGTTAGCACTTATTCATGCATAAATAAATTGATAACATTACTCATTCACAGATTTTGTCAAACACTTTGCAAATTATCCTAAAACCATTTATAAAACATGCATCTATTAATTATTTGAAACAAAACCATAAATCATGAAATACTTACCCAAGTCCTTTGGAATAAATTTATTGCAATTACCTTCAACAATATTTGGCTTTCCTTTTTCAAATGCTACAATACCAAGATCAGTACCATAAACTACACCAATAATAACTCCAATATTGAGATCTAAACATCCATACATATAGATTAATCTAGTCTTCATTTTTAACTAATCAATAATATTCTAGATAACATAAGCCTAAACCAAAATTAGATGCTTACAACAATTTAAATGTCTACTTTTTATTTTATGCTAAAGCTATACTATAATTTTAGTACAACGGAAATTATACCTGAAGAGATATTCAACTCCAATCGTTGCGAATATGATCCACCTTCGATCCCTTAACCAGCTCATTTGAACCATCCGGTTTTCCACCCAACCATATCCAAGGAGAACTCCTCCATCTGGAACCCCCGAGCTGTAAAAGCTCACAAACAGTACCAAAATACAATAGTAGAGAGATAGATGCAAGGAAAACTAAGGAATATAGTTTTCACTTCCTCTAAATACCACTCATGTTCAACCTCAATAGATACTTAGTAGATTCGTAGGAAATTCAGATTTGTTTTGGAAGTAATTGGATACTCTCCATATCTCTCCCTCTCACAATATTCCTCAAGTCTCTTCCACTCTTGGCATTACCCCCTCCTCTCCCCAAATGAGAATACATGAGACTCATATATAGGAGGAGCAACAATTCTTGTAATAAAGGAGGATTAATATGCATGCATTGTATTCCATTTAGAGGAGTGTAGCTTATGCCATTAAGGAGAGGTATGCATGCCTTATTTAAGGAGAGTGTAACATATGCATTAAAGTGAGTGTAAGAGGAATATTTTATGACATATATTTAATGAGTGTAGGAGGAATATTTTATGACATATATTTAATGAGTGTAAGAGGAATATGCCATTCATTGATGAGTGCATAAAAGAGAGTGTAATGTAATATTTAAAATAGAGAGAGTTACATAGAGCCATGAGAGTCATGAAGGAGAGAGGTGTGAAGTGATTGAGGAGATATAATTTCTTTTTAATAATAATATCATAGTCTCATAAAAGATAATAATAATATTAATAATATTAATAATATTGAGGATTAAGTCGAGATTGAACTATTATAATTGATTAATCATAATTTAAGTGATTTTCCTTCAAGTATACTTGTTTACCCATTGATTGGAGGTGATTTAATATTTTTGGAAAGTCATACTTGAAATGGTAGACATGACTTTCTATTTTTAGAAAGTCACTCCAAAATTGTTAGGAATTAGATTATTAAGGAAATTCATCTACGAGTTGCCCATGAGTGGTATTTTTCTTCCGGATAATAGGGATTCCGCACCCCTATTGTATGCATCTTTATGCCTTAGTAGATTGAGGACTCTGCGCCCTTATCTACTCTAAAGATCCAAGATTCCACACCTTGATCTTTTTTTTTTTTTTAAATATTCAGGACTCCGCGCCCCAAACATTTCATTATAGATTCAAGACTCCACGTCTTTATATTTCATGGATTTAGGACTCCGCGCCCTAATCCTTTTATTATATATCCAAGACTCCACGTCTTTATATTTCATGGATTTAGGACTCCGCGCCCTAATTTCCATGGCATCTCATCTACTTTGATTTGAAACTCCGCGCTTCACCTTAAGGTACTGATTGTGAGCTCATACCCATCTGATGGTTCGTTGGTAAGGTCTTCTTCCAAGACCTTCACACATCACAAACTCATTGATCAAATAAATCAAATGAATTTCATAATTAACTTATTCAAATTTTACCAAATATTGTGCATGACTTCCACAGTCATTTTTCGTTTTGGAGAAATGACTTCCACAGTCATTTATAACTTGAGCATCCTTGTTGGCAATGACCAAGTTCCCTGCCACATCATGCTTAGTACGATATTATGCACATATAATCATACAAATTATGTATCATCCATAAATCATAATTAACCATATGTTCCATCTAACCATGATCATCCATGGATCTGTGTCTCAATTCTGAATCACCATTCATGTTATACACCTATGTCCAAAATAGGATACCAAAAGAGAAACCATTGCTAATATGCTCTTAACCAAAATCAATTCTTGTGTACGCAACCATAGATATTATCATAAGCACACAACAACCAAGTGACCTAAACCAGGTCATAGCATATAAGCATGTACATAAGTCTTTCATACATTATATTATATCATTATATTAAAATCACCATCTCTAAGTGTCATCAAAGCTATCTCACTAAGAAGGGACACTACATACTCCCCCTCTTGGGCTAAACTTGGCCCGAAGTTTTTCCTACGGTCATAAGATACTTAGTTCTTTTAGATTCTCCTATCAATAAGTTGTTAACCTTATGTATATATATTTGATATTTTTTTTTGTTTTTTTTTTTTTCTTCATGCCAATCCATAGTTTAATGTTTTCTAAATTGGAAGCAACTCCATGACAACTAAACATACCATTCTTAATCAAGTAGAAAATATATCCATGCCATATTAGACATGTTTTGATATAAAATACCAAAGATTTTTATCAAAACTAACCATACAATTTATAGTACCTTATAAAGTAATATTGTATGTAATTGATAAGATATCTACTTAATTTATCTATAATAATTTGATATTCTACATGTTTTTCTTTCTCATAGTCTATATGAATCCTACATGTGTCATCTTCAAGGTTCTGTAGTATGTTGACCTTGCCAAGCTATAAATAGAACACACATTGGTTGTATACACAACAATGATGGTCCATCCCATATCACAATCAAATTGGCATACAATAAGCATAAAATAATCAACATACAATTGTGAGTGAAATTATGCAACAAAACATGATGTTATATATAAAACCCACTCTTACACAAAAAAACATGATGTTATATATAAAACACACTCTTTACATCCCACTTGATTTATGTCTTCTCAATCCAATTTTCCTCTTTTCATTCCATAAGACATCCTTGCAATTGAAATATTTAGGATTTATCTTTAGTTTTTACTAAACGTTTACTCTTAAGGAAAAAATACAATTTCAGGTTCAAGGCACCATTTTTGTTTTTTTTTTTTTTTAACTAACAACCTAAGGTTAAATACAGTCCTCACTGACCCACTTATGTATTATAGATCATTCCTTTAGTTTGCATAATCTTCATTATTATTCACTTCTCTAACTTGAGAATCAATTATGAAATGACTTAGTTAGAAGATCTTCATTCTAAAAGTAGATTAATGATATATTTTTGAAAGTGGCTTGTAATCAAGAACAACTCTCACAATTATGAAAATATGGTAACCTCGATAACTTTATGTCAATTTGTTTTCCAACTATGAAATCAGTCATGATTTATATTTAGTAATTATTCCTTACTATTAATACATACACAACAACAAACTATGAAAACCGTACATTTCTCAAAATGTGATGAATCTTGTTAAATTTACATAAGATTTAGACTATCACAAGGGAATTTCTAGCCTAAAGTTAGACCCTTTTTTTTTTTCTTAAGGATAATTACCACCCTCTCAAATTATTACAACATTTTGTAGGACTAATAAATACTCAAACAACTATACATCCCAACAACAACAAAAAAAATTCTTAAATCCAACAATCTCTTCCATTCCACATACAATACACTCATCTTAGGCTTCTAAATCATGCAAGAATTCCAATTCATCAAAATGTGATATCACTCTCCTTCAATTTCTTCCTCAAAAAATATCACAAGCACATATTCTTGTAAAACAAGAACTCAACTAAGCTTTTCATTAATCACATGTTTTTTTTTTTTTCTTTAATTTCAAATAAAACAAGTTCCCACCACATAAAATATTTTCCTTCTAAACATGCTATTCTCTTCACAATTTATAAACAATTTGAATTTTGACACGATCGCTGAACTAGCAATAGCTTAGAGCAATACATGAGTTCAATCTTCATAATTTATCTAATTAATTTGGTTAAATAGAATGCAACCAATATTCAACTGATAAAATCATTAAAGAGACTATTATGGCTTTCCTAGACCTAGTTTGTCTTAAGCCAATAGAAAAGTTATTTCATCAACTTATCACAATAAAAATTTTCTACATTTCAAGAATTTGAAAGTCATTTTAATTCTACCTAAATTCAATACATACAAAAGGATTCAATATATCTAGTTCACACTTCCATATATCAAAATCAATTATTCCAAACATTCTAAACCACCTAATGGTGTTTAGTATACCAATCTTAGTATCTTCATTTGTAATAAAAATAAAATAATGGATTTAAAGCTCAAGCAAATTTGTGTTACAAATCTCTATCCATTTAACTTTAATTACACATAATCACTCCTTAATCATGAATATCAGATTCCATCAAAATATTCTAACGAGAAGAATTACTTAGCTCATAGATATATTTTAGTATGGATTCCACACCCATACCTTACCTCATTACTTATCTCATAGATATATACTAGTTGGATTCCACATCCATACATTTTCTCATAGATATATACTAGTATGGATTCCGCACTCATACATTAGATCATAGATATATGCTAGTATGGATTCCACACCCACACATTTTCTCATAGATATATGTTAGTATGGATTCCACACCCATACATTAGCTTAATGAAAATATAACCTTCAAGTGTTCCTTAAATTGGCTTCCACAGCCCTTCATGCACCAGTCATTTAAGCCTCTTGTTTATTATGAAGGTCATACCTCAACCTAGTAATTGAGTAATTTAAAGCTATTTGATGCCTAATGTCAACCCAAAATACACAAAATCATGTCAAATAAATCAGAGAAATTTCATTCTTACTCATTAAGAATGTATTCCCAAATCATATTTTAACACATATAATTAATACACATACATTACTCTTGAATCTACATTCACAGTTAAAAGTGACATCCTTCAAGGTAGATTTTAGTTAAGTTTCTTTTAGTGTAGGTATGAAAAGATTCAAGATTATCATGAAGAACTCAATCATCAAGTTAATGGAATCTCAACCTTACACTTGTTGCTCATTCCCAAAGCATACACACCAAGGTCATCATACTATAGTCCAAATTAAGCCAATATTCTTCTTGGTAGATATGATTTCAGCTAGTAAAGATGGCTACTAAGCCCATATAACATTGAAAATGATGCATTAAAAATATATGAAACCATGCATGCACTCCACCTATCTCACTCATTGATTGAAAATCAATTCATTCACATACTTGGGTTTAACTCAAACTTTCTCAAGCACATCCTTTTCCAGCATGTCTTTAAGCATTTTAACATATTGTTGATAATATGTCTTAACAAAAATATAAAGGAATATCAGAAATATATATATATTTCATGAGTTTCTAAATGACATAATGATAATAATATCCTCTATGCAACCAATATGCTTCCAAGTCAATATATACAACAACTCAACATGCATGCAAAATCAACATTCATACATCATCAACCTACAAGTAAGCATGTTGGCCCTTTAGGCCCTAGCATTGTAACTGGCTCCGATACCATATGTAAGGTCCCACCTTACCCACCATTAGTAAGATAGAGAAGTAGATGTCACATAATCACTAATACTCATTTGCACAAAATCCTAAAGAATTAGTCACTGTAAAATTGTTTCCAACAAAAGGCCCTTTTTATTTGAAAGCTTTAGATAATACAAGAAACAACTGTCTTAGTCACACTTCAGCAAATTATTAAATTCATTTTCACATTCATACCAAAAACTTGCAGACATAGGAAGCTACACCCATTAAATAGTTTATTTAAAATTTATAGTAACATAAAAACACAAGAGTAACTAAGAATTTTACACTAACAATTTATATGCACAAAAGCTACAAACATTCAAGATTTTTGACAAACACTTTGCAGACATGCACTCTACACTCATTCAGCCCTTATGACAAACACTTTGCAAGCACGCAATTAAAAGTCATTGAGGCATTTTGTCAAATACTTAGCAACAATGAATTTAAGATTATTCTTCAACATATTTATCTCATAAAATTCAGAATTTAAACTGTAAATGTTTCCATCTTAAAACAGGGACTAAATAATCTTAGTTTTTCAGCAAAGACTCAACAATAGGCGCACATAACTCAGAGCAGCAATCTGCCAAATCGCCCAGATTTCCGATCTGGGTTCTGAAAAGTATTTTTTTGGAATGAAATCAGGGGTTACATGACCTTTAGGCACGGATACCCCCTGATGTTGGACTGAATCGAATTCAAAACGCCCATAAATGCGATTCTTGAAAACAACAAAATTTATAGCCTACATGCTTCATTTATGACTTTTGTCAAACATATGGAATGAAAACTTACAACTACACCTCTACATGAGGAAAAACAACCCAAAGTTATGCTACTAAGATATGCTCATTGAAATCACACATTTCTAAATCCACCATATGAGTCCTTAAAACATTTTACCACCCACAAGCTAATTCATTTGACATGATTGACAAGCTTTTTGCGCCAATTGCTAGAATTTAACAAACATATGGCAGCCCTGAATGCTACAGCCATTAAGGCTTTCTATCAAAATTCTGATAGTACTATTACAACAACTTGAATAACAAAACATTGAATTATTAATAAGAATATGAAACATAAGCCATAACTGAAACTTACCTCAAGCATTTGATCTTCCAAACTATATTTTAGTTGCCATTATTTTTTCATTTTCTTTTAAGGGTTGATTCTGTAATTCCTCCAAGTATATTTTGGGTACATGTCCATTTTCTTACTTCTGATGTAAGCTGCAAGTTAGCACTTATTCATGCATAAATAAATTGATAACATTACTCATTCACGGATTTTGTCAAACACTTTGCAAACTATCCTAAAACCATTTATAAAACATGCATCTATTAATTACTTGAAACAAAACCATAAATCGTGAAATACTTACCCAAGTCCTTTGGAATTTATTTATTGAAATTACCTTCAACAATATTTGGCTTTCCTTTCTCAAATGCTACAATACCAAGATTAGTACCATAAACTACACCAATAATAACTCCAATATTGAGATCTAAACATCCATACATATAGATTAATCTAGTCTTCATTTTTAACTAATCAATAATATTCTAGATAACATAAGCCTAAACCAAAATTAGATGCTTACAACAATTTAAATGTCTAATTTTTATTTTATGCTAAAGCTATACTATAATTTTAGGACAATGGAAATTATACCTAAAGAGATATTCAGCTCCAATCGTTGAGAATATGATCCACCTTCGATCCCTTAACCAACTCATTTGAACCATCCGGTTTTCCACCCAACCATATCCAGGGAGAACTCCTCCCCCTGGAACCCCCGAGCTGTAAAAGCTCACAAACAATACCAAAATACAATAGTAGAGAGATAGATGCAAGGAAAACTAAGGAATATAGTTTTCACTTCCTCTAAATACCACTCATGTTCAACCTCAATAGATACTTAGTAGATTCGTAAGAAATTCAGATTTGTTTTGGAAGTAATTGGATACTCTCCATATCTCTCCCTCTCACAATATTCCTCAAGTCTCTTCCACTCTTGGCATTACCCCCCTCCTCTCCCCAAATGAGAATACATGAGACTCATATATAGGAGGAGCAACAATTCTTGTCATAAAGGAGGATTAATATGCATGCATTGTATTCCATTTAGAGGAGTGTAACTTATGCCATTAAGGAGAGGTATGCATGCCTTATTTAAGGAGAGTGTAACATATGCATTAAAGTGAGTGTAAGAGGAATATTTTATGACACATATTTAATGAGTGTAAGAATATTTTATGACATATATTTTATGAGTGTAAGAGGAATATGCCATTCCTTGATGAGTGCATAAAAGAGAGTGTAATGTAATATTTAAAATAGAGAGAGTTACATAGAGCCATGAGAGTCATGAAGGAGAGAGGTGTGAAGTGATTGAGGAGATATAATTCCCTTTTAATAATAATATCATAGTCTCATAAAAGATAATAATAATAATAATAATAATAATAATATTGAGGATTAAGTTGAGATTGAACTATTACAATTGATTAATCATAAGTTAAGTGATTTTCCTTCAAGTATACTTGTTTACCCATTGATTGGAGGTGATTTACTATTTTTGGAAAGTCATACTTGAAATAGTAGGCATGACTTTCTATTTTTAGAAAGTCACTCCAAAATTGTTAGGAATGAGATCTTATTAAGGAAATTCATATGTGAGCTGCCCATGAGTGGTATTTTGGATAATAGGGATTCCGCACCCCTATTGTATGCATCTTTGTGCCTTAGTAGATTGAGGACTCCACGCCCTGATCTACTCTAAATATCCAAGACTCCACACCTTGATCTTTTTAAATATTTAGGACTCTGCACCCCAAACATTTCATTATAGATTCAAGACTCCACGTCTTTATATTTCATGGATTTAGGACTCCGCGCCCTAATCCTTGTATTATATATCCAAGACTCCACGTATTTATATTTCATGGATTTAGGACTCCGCGCCCTAATTTCCATGGCATCTCATCTACTTTGCTTTGAAACTCCGCGCTTCACCTTAAGGTATTGATTGTGAGCTCATACCCATCTGATGGTTCGTTGGTAAGGTCTTCTTCCAAGACCTGCACACATCACAAACTCATTGATCAAATAAATCAAATGAATTTCATAATTAACTTATTCAAATTTTACCAAATATTGTGCATGACTTCCACAGTCATTTTCGTTTTGGAGAAATGACTTCCACAGTTATTTATAACTTGAGCATCCTTGTTGGCAATGACCAATCCCCTACCACATCATGCTTAGTACGATATTATGAACATATAATCATACAAATTACGTATCATCCATAAATCATAATTAACCATATGTTCCATCTAACCATGATCATCCATGGATCTGTGTCTCAACTCTGAATCACCATTCATGTTATACACCTATGTCCAAAATAGGATACCAAAAGAGAAAACATTGCTAATATGCTCTTAACCAAAATCAATTATTGTGTACGCAACCATAGATATTATCATAAGCACACAACAACCAAGTGACCTAAACCAGGGTCATAGCATATAAGCATGTACATAAGTCTTTCATACATAATATTATATCATTATATCAAAAATCACCATCTCTAAGTGTCATCAAAGCTATCTCACTAAGAAGGGACACTACAAAGATAGTATAGCCTTTTCGTTGTGAAGGGCACGATTGGAGGAGTTCCAGCATTGAAATGGCAGCAGGGGATTGTGCCAAATCATCTACTATGCTATACGAATGGGCAGCTTTTCCAGAAGTAGCATTTCATCATAGTTGTCCCTTAGGGATGTTGGTATGAATCTCCAAATTAGGCTAAGGAATCTGCAAGGGAACATTAGGTGTCGAAAGAGGCTCTATAGAGACCGAAGGAGGTAGCTCGGGAACAAACGTAGCGAGAGGCTTGTTGTACTGACTAGACCGAGTCTAAAGATTGATGTATACAGTTAGAGGTTGATCAGAGTTCATCATGAGAATCTGGTAATCGGAGGTACCAGATGAGAAGATTGAGTGGCCACCTGACCTTCAGGTGGTTGGGTAGCCACAAATCCTTGCCAAGGGAAAGGATTAGTAAGCATAGCTGGTTGACTAGGCAAAAAAATAGGAGGGACAGAATGGGAGGCTTGTTATCCTCAAAATGTTGCTTGAGACTCCCACAGTTGCTGCATCTGTAGCAAAAGAGGAGAATCATGCATGTAATGACCATAAATGCCACAACAATAATAGGGCTTGTTCGTGCGAACAGGCCTGTCCTGCTTGGGCTGAGTGCCCTATTGCTGGTTCGTAGTGTTAGGAGCATTACCTTGATTAGGTCCAGGATTACTAGGGGCAGATTGATTTTGAGTGCCTTTCCTCTTCTTTTTTAAGGGAGGAATATTAGTCATGCCCTGCTGTGCATACACCTACCCCTGAGGGGGCGGTGGTTGAGAAGGCAAGGGAGGAGGAGGTGCTAATGCTGGAGGAGCTAGAGCACCAGGCTGTGGATATTGATAATAAGGAGGTTGGGTAACAATGTGGTAAATAGGAGGTTGGGAAAAAGGAGGAGGCATGCTGTATCCTGGATACGTGCTACCAGGAGGGGGGAAAGTGTAGGAGGTGTTGGCCCCCCCCTGAGGAAATCCATAGCCCATGGGAGGTTGAGTGTATGGATTCGAGAGAGCTCCAACGATACTGTCGGTGGTGTGAGCCCCTGGTGCATTGGCACCACCGAGTCTGGGAAGATCAGGTAGAACGTTATAAACATAACTCGACTGAGCATAGATCAGGTCATATTTTAATGCAATTTGGAGAGCGGCTTCTTTGGTTTGAGGAAAGTGTGATGCGACATCTTTCCTGATAGGTGGCAAGAGAGATCTAAGGAGACAATCCATGTAGACACGGTCTTCGAAGGTAGGGGCTCTACATAGGCTCTTTCTTCTCCGCCATTCCTAGACATGGTCGGATAGGCGGGTTGCAGATGATTGACGGAAAGAAGTCAAGGGTTCAGTACCAATGTCATAACGAAGGGGAAGTTGGAACTAAGATAGAAAAGCCTAGGTAAGAGTCGCAAAGGTGGTATGAGAGGAAGGGGCCTTATCAACATACCACTTAGAATATTGACCTATAAGCGTACATTGGAACAACCGAAGACAGATAGAGTCATCGGTAATGGAGTTAGATGGACACCACATGTGGAAAAATCGAACATGATTTGTAGGATCTTCTCCAACAAGGCCTTCAAAATTGGGGATGTCAGAAGGGAGCTTAGTTGGCATAGCATGCCAACTAGCATCATGGTGTATAGAGTCATTTATCAACTGGTAAAAATTGGGGAGGCTGAGGCCTGCCATGAAGGGGAGCAAGGGCGCAACCGGGGTAGTGTCCATTGCGGTCCCACTAGTGGTATTCCCAGCATGAGGTCCTGGGTTACCACTAGCATTAGGTCCTGCACCAGACATGCTGAAGGTGACAAGGGGAGAACCAAAGGCTGAACGAGAAGGAGAACCCAATGAAACAGAAGACGAGCCGGAGTGCGGACTCGCAGGAGGACTAACTCGAATCTTACGCGGAGGAGTAAGTATTCCTACTGGAAACTGAGGATGAAGGCCAAGAAGTCTCTAGGATAAATGCCTTGGTGGCACAATGATGATGACACAAACACAGCACAAGGGAAAAAGAGACCGACAAGGGCAAGGAGGTGCAGGATCAACTGATTACAATGTCGAAACAAGGGCGGAGAGGTGCAGGATCAATTGATTTAAATGTTTTAGAGTCTTTTCTTGGCAGTGTTAACCAAGCCCTTTTTCGCATAGGGTTTGTGTGCAAAGTGTGTAAATTTTAATTTTTAAACCCAGAAATTTGTAGAGAAAAAGAAAAAGTGTGTTGTGTAACTGAAAATAAACCTGCAAATAACAATATATGAAACTAAAATAATAGTAAATAAACAGTTAATAATGCAATAATATAAACCGAAGGAGGCAGGCCTCTCAATAAGCAGTCTGTAGATGGGAAAAAAAATATTCAAAACACACCAAAATAGCCAATATATCTAAGGTCGGGAGGGACAGGGATCTAAAGGTCAAAATCTACAGGAAAGTGGTGCAGAAAACAACAGCAAATCAGAGGAAAAAGTGTCGTAAATGAGGTGGCGAAAGGCTATCTCCTGGAGGGAAATGGAGTGAACCCTAGATGAAAACCCAAAAAAATCTAAATGAGGTGATTTGGATGGATAGCAAGCCAATCTGAATTAGATCTGAAGGTGAGGTATCAAATCTGAAAAAAGGGCTGAACACTCTAAAAATTTCAGACAACTTGCAGTAGCTAAAACTCTTCCACAAAGTGTGGAGGGTACTGAAGACCTAGGGGGCTAGGTTCCCACTTAGTTGAGTAAAACATAATCTATATAGGTAAAAGAAGGGTGGAGATGGAGGTCAGACAACCCTGAACAGAGGCCCAGACAAACCCAGAAAAATTTCAAAAAAACTCCTGCAAAAAATCCAGGTCGTAGTTTCTGACCTGTTCTCAGCAGAGGTTGCAATTTTTGGGAAATTCCCACTTCCTGAAGCTCCAGGTCATAGGTTTTGGTCCAAAAAGTGTGACTTGCACTTCTGACACTCTTGGTAGAAGATTTAAAAAAAAATTATCATCTTAGTTGCGGCTAATGTCTGTCACCTGCGCAATAGGTTTGAAAACACACAGAATTTAGAATTTTTATTATTTTAGGGTTTTATAGGTTAAAAACAACATCAAGAAAAGAAAAAAAAAGGGGCTGAAGAGAAATCCTAGGGTTTGAAGTAGCTGGATATGCAAGGATCAGAAAAACGACAGCGGTCGTAATCGTAAATCCATGTGGAGTCGCCAGTTGTTAGTATGAATCTTAATTCCAAGCATACGAAAAAAGACCACTTTAGCTGTGCATAAAAAATAGGCCTAACAAAAAATATGGATGCCAATATCCTCAGACCTATAGTTAGGTGATCAAGACAAATGATGCAAAAATCTAGATCTATGCATTAGAAGACATTAAGCAGTAGAAAAAATAAGATTTACTCCATGCATCCAATAGACAAGACAAGAATATGTTGAATGAATTTTGTATTAATGACACTTGGGAGGAAAACAAAAAAGGGTGTTACCAGTTCTCCTCAATGGGATGGGTTCTTGTAAGTCCTCAACACTTCAGATCTAAAATTCCTCTCTCTTGATGGTGTAGAAAACCTAGACAAATTTGGTAGCAAAATATGACTATGATGGTGGATCAAATTCAGACCAAAAGTATAGATCCAGAGTGATATTTAGGCATCAAAAGGTGGTAAATGAATGGGAAAACCCTTCTATTTTTAACAAAATATTGAGTTATTCTAGATATTGGTGCATAATTAAAATATTATTAACCAAATCAAGATCCAACTTTTATGGAATATTTTATTATATTTGTTGGAGGGAAAAGGAATTTGACTTGGGTCAAATCCCTTTATTTGTAAATAACAAATAAATAAATGATTTATTTATCATTTTAATGATGTGGTTGAGTAGTAATCAAATAAATAATGATTTATCTAATTAAGTTCCCTGTTTTGGGTTAAATATAACCAGGAATATTAATTAAATTGTTGTTTAACTAATTATTCCTTGAGTAAAATCAAACAAATATAGATTTATTTAATATTTCCTCATGGGGTTTCCTGTTTAGACCATAAACAACTTAATAAAGGTGGTTTACTAAGTTATTTTTCATAGTGAATGCAATTTTACTCAGGGTAAAATTGGTCTTACATGGTGTACCTAGGTCCATCTAATAACAATAGGTTAGATGACCAAAAAATGGTGTAATAGTGAGGATGGCTCAGTCTCTACACTCTTTCTCATAAGAGCCATGTAGCCAGTGTACCGATATGGGGACCTTCTATATTTTCCCTGTGATGTAGGTTGCTCCCACATTCTCTCTATCATCATGCATCAACCTGTCAACCTCTCTGGTGCACTTCCTTCCATCTCTAGGTGTCTCTACATGACTGGGTGCTTTCACCCTTTGCTCATCTGCTTGTGGTTGCTCCACATCTTGAGGTTCTTTTTTTTTAGCTAAGAGGTTCTACATGCATCTGAAGCTCCCTCTCAAGGGAAATTCACATGGCCTTTCCTTCATCTAATTTCACATCTCTCTTGGCCATTTTCATCCTGTGAAATGGCAGGTACACCTGATAGTTGTAAGGTGTATCATTATACCCCAAAAATATGCCCAGCTTAGCTGTTGGTTCTAGTTTTTTTGCGCATCCTTAGTAACATATAGTAAAATGATGAACCAAAAATTCTGAATTTCTCCACATCTAGTTTCTTACCGAAAAAGTTTTCCTCTAGTATAATCATCCCAAGGATCTGATGATAACTCTTGTTCCATACATACACATTTGTGTTGCATGCTTCCACCCACAAGTGCAACGGTAGGCCATGATCATGTAACATTTCCCATGCAGCTCGTACAATGCTTATCTTATTCATTTCTGCATCCTCATTCTGTTGTAGGTTATGAGGTGCTATCAACCCTCTTCAAATGCATTCTGATGCACATAAGTTCTTGAATTCATTTGAAACATGGTATCCATTGTTGTCGCTCCAAAGAGCCTTCACTTTTATACCTTTGTCTTTTTCAACAAGTGCTTTGAGCTCACAAAATTTTGAGAACCTTTGGTCTTTCTTCTGCATGAATAATATCCAACACTTGCATGAAAAATAATCTACAAAAATCACATAATACATGTGCTTGGCCAGGGAGGATGTTGAGAGCAGTCCACACACATTTGAGTGATCTCTTTCAATGATCACTTGCACTTGACTGTCCTTATCATGAAAGGTGGCTTTGGTGTAATTCCCCAATGTACACCCTTTGCATGTATCATGTTGCTTAAGTGAACCCTTGGGAAATCCTATATAAATCTATTGCATGATCTTCAAATCTTTGTGGTGTATAGGGCCCAATATTTATGCCATAATTAATCGATGTTTCAACTCTCCAACTTCTTTGCTTTCATGCTCAGGGAAGCACAATCTTATACATCTAGTTTGTAGAGGTTTTTTTAGTTGAAACTCGATCTTCTTCACAGCTCCCATGCCTAGGTGATGAAGGAACACCTTTCCTTTACTAAATATCACATTATAGACACAATCTTCCAACATAACAACCAAACCTAATTTTTTCTTGAAACTAGGAAGATAGATGACATATTTCAATGTGAGAGGATAACAAAACTCCCACTGAAAGGTAATAGTACCGATGTCAGTCGCGTTATATGCCCCATCATCTCCCATATCTATGTGCATCTAGAGTTCCTTCTCCTCCGAGTCGTTGAAGAACACTTTATTCTCAGTCATATGGAATGAGGCTCCACTATCCAGGTACCACACAAAACCCATCATCGATGACACCATTCATGTGATGAGGGTGAAATACAACTTGAATTATGAAGCAAGTGCTTCACCTTATGCTCCTTCTAAGGGATTCTTGTCGACCTTCTTGTGCAGACACTTCATGTCATAGTGTCCCAGCTTGTGATAGTGAAAAAAAATAATCTTCGACAAATCCTTCTTCTTTCCTGCCTAACTAGAATTTGATTTGGAATGGGATGACTTCCCTTTCCCTTTCTTTGCCTTTTCAACCAAATCACAATTCTCCTCATCATCATTTCTTAATGAGGATCCATATCTGATGTTCCGTCAAATCTCTTCTTGCACCAAGTCGGACCATAAACGCTCCCACTCTGGTAGCTTCTCCCTCCCATTTACCAAATCCTCGTAGTTTTTCCAACTCCTAGGAAGGCCTTGAAGTGATAGGATGCCCAGATCATCTTCAGAAACTATAACACTAACACTTCCAAGCTCATCCCTACATTGGGTAAACTTGGTCAAGTACTTTGGTATTGTGTTTCTGTTCTCCATCTTGATTTTCCTGATCTTGTCCTTTAGTTCCAACTTCTTATGGTCACTATTGTTCAAAAATATATGTTAAGGCCTTCCACATTACACATCAAGTTTCATTTTCATGGAGGTTCAAGACAATATGATATTGAACTCATAGTAGCATTCTTTTGTCCGTTTCTACATATTTCTTCCACTCTACTAGGTCTTGTGCATCAGCTAGAGTTGGTTTTAGGATTTCCTTGTCAATGAACTCCTTCAATATGTTGTCTTCCAAGATTGATTCCATCTGGTCTCTCCAGGTAATGTAATTTGAGCTACCCTCAAGTCCATGCTTGAGCCTTAGACCATAGAACACCATACTGATATTGTTGCTAGCTCTTGATTATTATCTCTACAAAACTTATTCCTCCTGCAAGTACAAAATCCTATTCTTCTCTTCAATAGTGGTTCTTGCTCTGATACCATGTAGAAAATCCACGTGGATTCAAGTTGATAATTGTAATATGCTAAAAAAATATTCTTGAATATACTCTACCAATTGTGGAACCCAATTATGATCACGAAATTACAAAACATGAAAGAGAAATAATTTCAATCACACATTACAAAAATATTTCATGGGGAAAGCCTCAGCTAAAAACCATGTTATTTGTATATTGCATAAGTAAAATAATATAGAATATTACAATTCTTTTCTCCAACCAGAGAAACCTATGCACTGTCTCTATCTATCTCATTGCTTCCTCGAAAAGCCTTGGCCAATACTTAACCTATTTTATGCCCTCCAAGGTCCCTATTTCCTTTCACTGTAAAAGATTTAATAAACTGAAAATTTGAAATTATGAAAGACAAGAGCCATGGCACAAAAGGCATAAAGCCTCACTATATTGCATTTCTCTCACACCAAATAATGATAATGATACAACATATAAATACGTCAAGAGTATGTCTCAAGATATTACGTCTATTTTGGACACAATCACTTTGGTTGAGTGAATATCTCAACCACACACTAATCTAGGGGCCTAACTAGTTGGAGAGAATCTCCCAAGCAAATAGAACTAAACAAACTCCCAAGTGTGAGGAACTGACTCATTCTAGACTAAACAAGTAGGAAATAATCCAAGTTTTAAAATTTTAATTAGTTTGAATATTTTGGACTTAATTGATTGCTTTAATGTGATAGTGAGGCTAGAATTCCCCCCCTCAATCATAAGTCCAAATTAAGAACATGGTACCATCTATAAGTCCTCATGCTGAAACTACTAAGCTGGTCCTCAATGAATAAATTCTTGAAAAACCACCGAAACAGGATGCCGAAAAAAACTCCAATATGAAGAGAACAAACCGAAAAACATGAATCAGTTGCAAGTTTGATACATCCCTAAAATTTGTTTGAAAACTCCATAAAATTCAAAATGGAAATGTAAAAGGATCCATATGTCATTTTCTTGGTCCAATGACCATCCAAGTGAACAAAAGAATGTCTACAAATGCTCTCAATCAACATCCCAATCACTTCCACTCACAAAAGTTTGATGATGGCCACTGAAAAATTTGTTGAAGTTCAAATTCCCAATTTATTTCCCACTGGAAAATTTGATGACACCCACTGGCTGCTTTTGGTGATGCCCACTAGTTGATATGATGATACCCACTGGCTGATTTGGTGACGTGTTTGAAAATTTTAGTTTGACAACCATTTTCAATTCCATTATCATTTCCTCTTCCAACACGAAATAATTTGATAATCTGCATTTTATTTTCGAACCCCGTCCCCCCCCCCCCCCCCCACACACAACCGCGCCCCCCCCACACACACTAAGGTGTAGCATAGTTTCTCTTTCAGGAAAATTTATCTTTACCTTTGTCTTAAGTATATTGTATGAATTATGCAGTTTCCTCATTTCTAGATTCCATCTCCAATGGTTTATCTAGCCATAATTAACTGTCACTTTAGTTTGCATTCGACATTTCTAAGATAGATTATTTTTCTTTCCAAAATGGTGACAATGATGGAGGTCGAAACATTTACTCTAAAAATGACCATTTATCTTACAATGGTTCCACTTAACAAGATTATGGGTGTTTTCTAGAAAAATGACACTTACAAACTGAATTGGTTTTGATAAATCTGGAACATAAAAAGTATTTTATTTGTGTTATTCCAAGCAATGTCAATCTTTGTTGAAAGAAATTTCTTCGAAAGGTCTGATCCCCTTCATGGAAAGAACATTTTGTTGTTGTTATTGACAGCTCTTCCTACTGCTGACATTCATTAATTCATCTGTATCACTGTTGCATCAAAATTTTCTATTAGATATTTAATACTACTAGTTGCATAATTTAGTAGCACAACTTGCTCGATAAGATCATATGTGTCACAAATTTCATCAATCTACTGGATTAGATCATTTGTGTCACAACTTTCATCAACTTGCTGAATGCGGTCATTTGTGCCATAACTTGAATTTGTTGTTTGGATGAAGTCATCTATGTCACACACTGCATCTAACATTTTTTACATCTTGCATTAAGTAGATCTTGTTTTTCAATTAATTTAATCTGGAGTGCATTAATGAGTTCTTATTTCATATCTAGCTCAGTTCAAAAATCTTTTGTTGCTTCTATTGTGTTGGTCATCTGATTGATTAAGTTTTGATTTTTCTTTAACTTCCACTCAAGAACTTTAATTGTGTTGTGTAATTCATTATTAGACACTTGCAATTCTTTGATTTGTAGTTTGACACTTTGAAGATGTTCTCCTCCTTTAACCATTTTTAACTTTGGCATGCTTGCTTTTACTGGCTCACTTGATTATTATGCTCGCTTGATTTTTTCTTTAATAAGATGAGGCTGTTGGATACCACTGAAAATGCACCCATAATAGTTTAACAATGATTTAATGACAAGTTCAAATGACTTAGAATCAATCAGTTTGTATTTTGACTCCATGTCATACAATTTAAAAATTGGGTGTCGAGTTGAATTGAGAATGCACCCTTTTTGTTACAATCCATTTGTTACAATAAGTGGATTCTTGACCTAACTTCATTTTTACTTTTTTATTCTCTTAACATTTTTTTTTTTAAATTACCACTTATTTGTAAATTTTAATACAAAATAAACTCTCGTAAAACATTACTTATAAAATAAATTGCACCTTATCTTTCCAAAATCTCTATGATCACTTATGAATCCCAAAAAAATACATTTATCACTCCCTAAAACTAAACAAATTATATATATATATATATATATATATATATATATATATATATATATATATCTATATCTTCTCTCTCCCATTTTACTTGAAATTTACATATCTTACCCTTTCATTAATTTTATGATCACATGAATTGCAAGTGGGTTGTCCATACTTCTTTAAAGTGGAGATGTGGACTCCAATGTGCATCCAACACGGTGTTTCTCTTCCTCCACAAAGTGAATCAACTACCTCTTCAATGTTTGACCACTATTCTTTTCAACTGGAAAGTGTATGCCATGGAATTTATTCCATAAGAAGACATAGTCCTCTTAATGAATCTCTACAATATCGCAATTCACACTATGGGCGATTTCAGGAGCGACAATCTGGAAATTTGTTTATCATAAAATGAATGAAAGAGGCATATTTAAGACTTGCTTGAAGTGAAAGCCTGATCCATGAGCCTTTGCAATCATCCACCTTTCAAAGGCCTCTTAATTTACCCTACAACTAATTATAAATGATAAAAACATGTACAATTTTATCAAAATAATGTAACATTCTACCATTTAGAGCACATGTAGCAATCTCAGCTGATGCAGTAACAAATACAGAATCAGGGTCATACAATTGAAAAAGTACTCATTTAGCAAATTCAAGTAGGTAACTATTACCAAGACGTATCAAGTCTTCTTCAATGTTATGACCAAAAAAAAAATTGAAGTGCACCCTCTAAGTTGTGGGGTGTCACCGCACCAAATACTAGTGCCCAATGAACTTCACTGCTCGTAGCAACAAGCGGGAATGGTAACGCTAAAATTATTTTTATATACACAAATCTGATGACATCTGCAAATAACCAGAGGTATGATGAATTCTTCTTAGGATTCAAGTTTTTGTTTCATCTAAGAGAAGCTATAGAGCCTAGTGCCTGACATTGTTATTCTTAAATTTCATGTGCTGTATGAGATTCCTATTTTCTACTAATGAGAAGTTTTCCATTGAATTGCATCTGAGCTAGTTTTAGAGTGTTGAAACCCTTGGGTTTGGGCCCAACCTAGATGCTTTAGTCCCTCTTCTGTATTTATTTCTTGTTATTATTTCAAATAATTTCACATCTTTCTCTTGTTTCAATATCTTTTAAGCTATAAAAAATTGTGATTGCAAGCTTCCCTATGACCTCTTTTGTGGGAAGAGTGATTGGAAATATTTACAATCTTAGTCCAAAACCATTTGTTTATGATTTCTTGGAAATAGATAGATGTTAGTTGTAATCCTTTTTCATGTTTGTTACACCATTTTTTGGTCATATAACCTATTATCATTAGATGAACCCAAGTACACCATGTAAGACCAATTTTACCCTAAGTAAAATTGCTTTCACGATGTGAAATAACTTAGTAAAACACCTTTATTAAGTTGTTTATGGTCTAAACAGGAAACCCCAAAAGGAAATAATAAACAAATCTATATTTTTTTATATTTCCTAGTCATATTTAACCCAAAAAAAGGAAATTAATTAAATAAATCCTTATTTATTTGATTATTTCCTAGGAATAAGTTATTTAAATCATTATTTAAATAATATTTCTAGTTAAATTTGACTAAATCATTTATAAATAATTTAAAAAATCATTATTTATTTAATTATATTCCCACCATTTCCTTAAAATAATAAATAAATCATTTATTTATTTATTGTTTATAAATAAAGGAATTGACCCAAGTCAAAAATCCTTTCCCTCCAACAAATATAATAAAATATTCCTAAAAGGTGGTTCTAGAATTTGATTAATAATATTTTATTCATGCACCAAGTTCTAGATCGCCCTAATATTTTGTTATAAATAGAAGGGTTTTCCCCATTCATTAGTCACCTTTCATTTCATTAGATCACTCTAGATCTATACTTTTGGTCACATTCTCCATTTTTTCTTTTTGAGCTCCCTTTGAGTTCTATGTTTGTCTGGGTTTTCTACACCAACAAGAGAGAGAAATTTTAGATCTGAAATGCTGAGGACTTTCAAGAACCCATCCCATTGAGGAGAACCAGAAAACACATTTCTTGTTTTCCTCTCAGGTGCCCCCTTTTTAATATAAAAAATTCTTTCAAATACATTGTTCTTGTCTTGTCTATTGGATGCATGGAGCCACATTTTACTGTTACTGCTTAATGTCTTTTATGCTTAGATTTGGATTTGTACAACATTATTTGGATCAAATAACTGTAGATTTAAAGATATTGGCAACCATAATTGATGTTAGGTCTATTTGTTATGCGTAGCTAAAGTGGTCATTTTCGACGAAAGATTCATACTAACAATTGGCGATTCCACACGGGTTTTATTTTGCGACCGCTGTCGTTTTATATATTCCTGCATATCCAGTTATTTCAGACCCTAGGGTTTCTCTTTAGTTTTCTGTTTTTCTTATTTTTATGGTTCTTTTCACCTCTAAAACCCTCAAACATTCAAATTTTTAACTTCCATGTGTTTCTGGCCCTATTGCATAGGTGACAGACATCAGCCGCAGCTGAGACGACAAATTTTTCTGAAATCTGCCGCCGAGAGACCTAGATCTGTAGGTCGCACTTATCGGCCCAAAAAATATGACCTGGACTGGAGGGCACACTTTTCTACCCCAAAACTGCGGCCTAGACTTAAAACAGGTCAGAACCTGTGACCTCCACTTTTTCCTGCAATTTTCCAGCAACTTTTCTGGGTTTGTCTGAAGCTTCTGTCAGGGTTTTCTAGCCTCCATCTCTGCCCGTTTAGACTTTTTTCTTCTCTGTTTCACTCAAATAAGTGGGAATATTACCCCTTAGGGCTTTAGTACCCTCCACTTTTTGTGGGCGAGTTTTAGCTGTTTCAGATGTCTGAATTTTCAGAGTTTCAGCCTTCTTCTTTTCAGATGTGACACCTCCTTTTTGTAGGTTTTAACCCTGAACAGAAATATCTACACACGATTCTTATAACAGAAAATAAACAATAGCAAGAGCATAAAACATAAAATAGATAAACACAGAGATTTTCCCCTGGATCCCAAATCGGGACGACCAGCTTGATTTTTCATTATATTCTTTTTAGTGTTACAACACATATATATACATGCCGGAGCATACATAAACCCCAATCCATTAACCCTGGATTAGAACATAACCGTAGTTCCCTTGACCGGATCTACAAAAATACCAGGGGCCGAAAGCCATCGAACCCCAAAACCATGTGCAAAACCATGCACAAAACCATGGGCAGATCCGCCTATGAGTGGGTCCGCACAAAAACCAATTTTGGCCGGGGCGCTGCCCCGGACCCCAACGGTGGGGACTGCTTCACCCCTCATGACCCCCCAGCTACGCCCGACGCAACATACCGCGTGTGGGGCTAATCGTGGAAAGAATATAACACATACCCAACATTCTCCCACTTGTTGTTTTCTTTCCACGGGGGGGCACAAGAGAGCTTAGTCATTTGCCCAATTCTTCAACACCCATTGTTTCTCTACACCAAGAGAACTTCTGAGTGCTCACAGACTTCGTCAATGCATCTGCAACATTCTTCAAAGTGTCCACCTTTACCAGCAACACCCTTTTAGCCTCAACCATATCTCTAACAAAGTGATATTGAACATCAATGTGCTTTGTCTTTGAATGATAAGCGGGGTTCTTAGCCAAGAAAATTGCACTTTGGCTATCACAGTCTATCCTTATAGCTTGCTGTACCAACCCCATACTTGAACACAATCTCTGCAACCAAACTGCTTCCTTGCTTGCATGAGTGGCTGCTATGTATTTTGCCTCTGTAGTTGAAAGTGCCACTATAGACTGTCTTTTACTCATCCAACTGACTGCACCTCCAAATAGGCTAAACACATACCCACTTGTAGATCTTCTTTGGTCTAGATCTCCAGCCCAGTCTGCATCAACAAAACCACGAATGTCCAACATTCTTTCCAATCCTGGTCTTCCCTGGTAGCACAAGCCATAATCACTGGTGCCACGTAAATATCTGAAAACCCGCTTCACTGTTGTCCAATGCTCATTCCCTGGGTTTGACATAAACCTGCTCAATACTCCCACTGCATGTGCAATGTCTGGTCTAGTACAGACCATTGCATACATCAGGCTACCCACTGCACTTGCATATGGAACATAGGACATATCCTCCTCTTCTTCTTGTGTCTTGGGACACTGTTCAGCAGATAGCTTTACACCTACAGGAATAGGAACATTCACCGGTTTACTATCCTGCATATTGAACCTCTGCAATATAGTCTCGACATACTTCCTCTGGTTTAACCAGAGCTTCCTCTTTGCCCGATCTCTCTTAATTTCCATGCCCAAAATATAGTTTGCGGCACCAAGATCCTTCATGTCGAATTTGGAGAACAGTTGGGTCTTCAAATCTTGGATAATTTCTTTGTCATTTCCAATCAACAACATATCATCCACATACAAGACCAAATAAATAACACGATCACCAATTAATTTAAAATAAACACCGTGATCCTCCTTGCTTCTGGTGAAGCCAAGTCCCCGTATATAGGTATCAAATTTCTGATACCACATCCTTGGTGACTGTTTTAACCCATACAGAGACTTCTTCAACCTGCATACTAGTTCTTTCTTACCCTTCACCATAAAGCCTTCGGGTTGCTTCATGTAGATCTCCTCTTCTAGATCCCCATGAAGAAATGTTGTCTTCAAATCCATCTGTTCTATCTCAAAATCAAATGCAGCAGCAACAGATAAAAGTAATCTAATAGAAGTAACCTTGGCAACAGGAGAAAAAATATCACCAAAATCAATTCTCGGCACTTGGGAATAACCTTTCGCTACCAACCGAGCTTTGTATTTCTCCACCTTGCCTTCTACATTCATCTTCTTCTTAAACACCCATTTTCTCCCAATGGGCTTCCTTCCAGCTGGCAACTCCACCAGATCCCATGCATCGTTTTTGTGCAAGGATGCCATTTCATCAACCATGGCCTCCTTCCAGAGTTTTCCATCCTCTGAATCTACTGCCTCCCTGAAAGTTATGGGTTCATCATCAGTTATAGTTAAGGCAAAACCTGAACAGAAAGCAGATGGACTATACCTTTCTGGTTGCCTTCTTTCCCGAACTGATCTTCTCAAAGCTGGAGGTTGTGGCTCTTCATCTTCTGAGTCTTCTTCTGTTGTAGAGTCTGATTCATCCTCCTTTAGCTCAAACTCTATCTTCTCAGGTTCCTTTGGTAGGACTTCATGTTTAACAACATCTTTCACTTCTCTAAACACCACATCTCGGCTGTACACAGCCTTCCTTGTTTCTGGGTTCCAAAGCTTGTAACCCTTTAAACCATCCTTATACCCAATAAAGATGCACCTTTCAGATTTATTATCCAACTTGGTCCTTTTCTCCTTTGGAACGTGTACATATGCATCACATCCAAATATCCTTAGATGTGAAATAGAGGGTTTCTTACCAGTCCATACCTCATGTGGGGTCTTATCCTCCAACGCTGATGAAGGTGATCTGTTAACTAAGTAACATGCAGTCTCCACTGCCTCTGCCCAGAATTCTTGTCCTAACCCGGTACCACTGAGCATGCTTCTTGCCTTTTTCATCAGTGTTCTATTCATTCTTTCTGCAACTCCATTTTGCTGAGGTGTATATGGAGTAGTCTTCTGTCGTGCTATACCATAATTCTTACAGAACTCTTCAAATTCATTCTTGCAGAACTCCCCACCATTATCTGTCCTCAGCGCCTTTATCTTCTTCTCTGTCTGGTTTTCCACCAGAGCCTTAAATTCTTTAAATTTGTCAAATACTTCAAATTTCTTCCTCAAGAAATATATCCATGTATTCCTTGAGAAGTCATCTATGAATGAAACATAGTACACAGACTTTCCCAGTGATGGAACTGACACAGGTCCAAACACATCACTATGCACAAGTTCTAATATCTTGTTTGCCCTCTTAGCACCAGTAGGAAAACTCACCCGATTCTTCTTCCCATATACACAATGTTCACAGAAATCAAAATCCAGAGAACAATTAGATCTACCATACCATCTCTATGGAGTATCCGAAGGCCCTTCTCTCCAATATGTCCAAGCCTTTGATGCCATAGCATGGTCTTTTCTCCAGAGACAGCTAGACTTTCCATCCCTTTCGGGAACCACGGTATTTTCCATCGATAACGGTGTACAGCAGCAGCCAGCTTATGGAAGTTGAGTCCGTTCCACGCATTGAAAATACCGGTGTCCCCGAACCATCTTGCGAGGCATCTTTCTCGAACAACATTTTTACAACGGTTAACATTTTTACACTGCATCATCCATGCATCACCTTCACAATCAGTTACGAAGCTGAATACGAATATGCGGAGACACCGAAGTGTTCCTATTCCTTCACCTTACTTTTGACTTGACTTGACCTTTCCACGTCTGACGATTCTGGCCTTCCTATCATCCCCTGGGAAGACATCACCACCATCATATTTCTCATACTCGCAGAACCACTCCCTATGGGGAGTGAAGTGAAAGGATGCACCTGAGTCAATCAACCATGACTCATGGTCTACATGTGTATTTGAAGAAGAAGCCAAATACACATCCCCACCTTCATCCGAGGTGGTTTTTGCCTCTGCAGAAGGAGCATCATTAGATCCCTTTCCTTTCTCAGGAGCTTTAGATATGCATTCCTTTTTGTAGTGTCCTTCCTTTCCGCATTTCCAGCACACCTTTACAAACTTTCCAGGAGATTTAGATCTCCCTCTAGATTTAGATCTCCCACTCGAAACCTTATTCTTGTTTCTGTTCTGGGACCTTCCTCGTACGGATAAGGCATCTCCATTCTGACCCTCCATATTTCTCCGTCTCATTTCCTCCGACAGCAAGGCTGAGACAATGTCATCAAAATTCAAGGTAGTTGTGTTGCTACCTATTGCAATAACGAGGGCGCGCAAGGTACGTGGCGCTAATAGGCGGTGCACTTATCTTCTGTCCGAGTTGGCTGTCAACGAGATGACGGTTGACTTACCACCACGGTATTAGGCGATGGAATCACTGTCACCAAGTCTCCATCCTTCATCCTCGGAGTTATACGGCTTTTCCTTGAGGCTGACAGTACGGAAGACTTAGATTGGTACAAAGTCCCTAGCTTTTCCCACAAGGTCTTCGCCGTAGCTTCCCCGGATACATTCAACAATACTGAATCTGAGACACACAACCGTATTGTGCTTTTAGCCTTTCGATCCAGTTTCTTCCAGTCTTCATCTGACATTCCTGTTGGCTTAGTACCTGGATCTACCACGATCCACTGATCTTTATCCACCAGCAGATCCTCCATCTTGAGCTTCCACAACTCAAAACTCCGACCATTAAATTTCTCGATCTCTATCTTTCCGCCGCTCGCCATATTCTTTCACCGCAAGAATCGATCCCGCAGATCTCCCACTGCACAGGGTCTACCACAGGCCCGAGCAAAAAACCCTCAACAAAAAAGGCGTCCCCTTGAAGCCGAAACAGCTCTGATACCAAATGTAGGTTTCAACCCTAAACAGAAATTATCTACATACGAATCTTATAACAGAAAATAAACAATAGTGAGAGCATAAAACATAAAACAGATAAACACAGAGATTTTCCCCTGGATCCCAAATCGGGACGACCAGCTTGATTTTTCATTATATTCCTTTTAGTGTTACAACACATATATATACATGCCGAAGCATACATAAACCCCCAATCCATTAACCCTGGATTAGAACATAACCGTAGTTCCCTTGACCGGATCTACAAAATACCAGGGGCCGAAAACCATCAAACCCCAAAACCATGTGCAAAACCATGCACAAAACCATGGGCGGATCCGCCTATGAGTGGGTCCGCACAAAAACCAATTTTGGGCCGGGGGCGGCGCACCGGACCCTTGATGAGGGGCTGGCAGCCTACGTGACCCCAGGCCCTACGCCCGACGCAACATACAGCGTGTGGGGCTAATCGTGGAAAGAATATAACACATACCCAACACTTTTCAGATCCCTCTAGATCAGATCTTATCCCTTTCAAATCACCTCATTTGGTTTTGTTTGGGTTTATCTCTAGGGCCACCACCTTGTCCCTCCTACCTTTAGCTGATTCTCTCCTTTGTAGCAGCAACCTTGCCTCTGCCTCTTTGCTGTTCTCTGCACCTCTTTTCACCAGATTTCTCCTTTAGATACCTGTCCCTCCCGACCTTAGATCTATTGGCCTCTTTTTAGCATGTTTTGATTCGATTTTTTCCCTCTTATAGGCTAGTTTTGAGAGACTCACCTTCTTGGGTTAGATTGATGCATTGTTAGCTGTTAATTTTCTGTTATTTTAGTCTTATTTACTGCAGATTTATTTTCAGTTACGCAACACACTTTTTTATTTTACTCTCAAAATGTCTGGGTTTAAAAATTAAAATTAACACATGCCACACACTAACCCTAAGTGAAGAAGAGCCTGGTTAACACCGCCTGGAAAAGACCTTAAAATCAATTGACACTGCACCTCTCTGCCCTTGTTTCGACATTGAACTCGCTTGATTTTTCACCTCCCTTCCCTTGTTGGTTTTTCTTCTTCCCGTCATCATTGCACCTCCAAGGCGTTTATCTTGGAAACTTCTTGGCCTTCACCCTCCATTTCCAGTTGGTCGAAGTCCTCCTTCCCGTCATCATCGAGTAAGTCCTCCCCCGAGTCCACACTCTGACTCTTCCTCTGATTGTTCAGGTTCTCCCCCTGTTACCTTCACCATGTCTAGTTCAGGGCCTAGTGCTAGCGGCAACCCCAATACTATTTTTGGGTCCGTTTCTAGTGGAACCACTATGGGAACTACCTCGACTGTCCCTTTGCTCCCTTATATGGTTGGTCTCAGTCTCCCCGATTTAAATCAGTTGATCAATGATCCTATCTGCCATGATGTTAGTTGGCCTGCTATGCCAACCAAGCTCCCCTCCAACATTCCCAAGTTCGAAGGCCTTGCTAGTGAAGATCCCTCCAACCATATCCGATCTTTCCATATGTGGTGTTCATCCAATTCCATTACTAATGACTCCATCCGTCTTAGATTGTTACAACGCACGCTTACCGACGAAGCTTCTAAATGGTATGTTGATCAGGCCGCCTCTTCCCATACCACCTTTGCGACCATTTCCCAATCCTTTTTATCTTATTTCCAACTCCCTCTCTGATACGACACTGGTACAAAACTCTTGACTTCTTTCCATCAATTCTCTTCTACCTGCCTTTCCACTCATGTCCAGGAATGGCGGAGAAGAAGGAGCTTATGTCGAGCCCCCACCTTTGAAGATCAGGTTTATATGGACTGGTTCCTTCACTCTCTCTTACCTCCCATCGGCAAAGATGTCGCCTCCTAGTTCCCTCAAACCGAAGAAGCCGCCCTCCAAACAGCCTTGAAATATGACCTTATCTATGCTCAATCTGGTTATGTTTATACCGTCCTTCCTGACCTCCCCAAGCCCAGTGGCACTAATGCCCCGGGGGCATCTCACTTTGTTGACGGTATCATTGGAGCTCTTTCTCATACCTCTGTTCAACCTCTTATGGGCTATGGTTTCCCTCCAGGAGGAGCCAACACCTCTAGCACTTTCCCCCCTCTAGGTATCATGTATCCAGGATATGGCATGCCTCCTCCTTTTGCCCACACTCCTGCTTACCTCAATGTTGCCCATCCTATCCCTTATCCTTACCGACAGCCTAGTGTCCCAGCTCCTACAGCATTTGGACCTCTCACTCCCTTGCCTCTTCCACCCCCGTAGCCGCACTTACTACCCCCTCCAGGGCAAGTATTTGTGTAGCAGGGCGCGACTAATTCTCTTCCATCTCAAAGAAAGAGGAGATGCAATCAATCTTCCCCTGGTAATCATGGATCCAATTCTTCTAGTATTGATTCTAAGACTGCCAACCAACCACAGGTTTCTTAGCCCAAGCTGGACAGGCCGCTTTGCACCAATAAGCCCTGTTCGTGTTGCGGTGTTTATGGTAATTACACTCATGATTGTCCCCTATTACCACAGATGTAGCAGATGTGGGAGTCTCAAGCCGCCAAGCGGGGACAACACTCCTCCCCTACTATCCCTCCCAATACGACTACTTCTCAACTAGCTGTGTTTACCGATCTTTTCCCTCAACAAGGATTCGTGGCTACTCAACCACCTCATGCCCCGATAACCACTCAACCTTCCCCTTCTGGTTCCTCCGATTACCAGATTCTCATGATGGCCTCTGACCAACCTCTCACCGTCGACCTTAACCTTCAAAATCAGTCTCGGTAGTACTCCACACCTCCTGTTATGTCTGTCTCCGAGTCCCCATCTTCAGGTCCTACCGAGCCTCTGTCGACACCCAATGGTCCCTTGCAAATCCCTCCGCCCAAAGCTGAGGTTCATTCCAAGATTCCTAAGGGTCCATTACGCTTAAATTCTGCCTCTGGTCAAGTTTCCCATTCATATAGCATAGTAGATGAACTGGCACAATCTCCTGCTGCCATTTCAACACTGGAACTCCTCCAGTATTTTCCTTCTCAAAATAAGGCTCTACTATCTGGCGTGGGCGCTGTAGATCCTGCTGATGACCAATTGATTGTTTTCTATGCTCGTCAGTCAGACCGTCCCCCCCTGGCTACTTCTGTTTCTTTCCAAATCCCATTCAAAATCCGAAATGCCAACGTCGCTCGGTGTATTATTGATGAGGGGGCATCTACCTGTGTGATGTCTACTTCGGTTTGGAAAAAACTCGGATCTCCTGAAATGATCCCTTCCACAATCACCCTTCGTGCATGGGATGGCCATGCCTCCCAGCCCATTGGCCTATTCCGTAACTGTCCTATCACCCTTGTGGGCAAGACTGTTTGTGTTGATGTCCAAGTTATCGACGCCCCTCTTGACTATAACATTCTGTTGGGGCATAGTTGCACCTATGCCATGTCTGTCGTCCCATACGTAGTCCACCGCAAGATGTTTTTCCCTCATAATGGAAAGATTGTCACCATCGATTAGTTGACATATCATGAACCAAAATCTCAGACCTCCCCTGAGTCCACTATTTCTGCTGTCACTAATAAGCCAACCATTGATTCTTTGCCCAGTGTTTCCCCCGGCATCTATAAGGACTCCTCCTTGTTTAGAACCTTTCTAGACCCTCCTCCCGTATTTGATCCTAGCTTGGCAAACGTTTGCATGCAATCATCTTGGGCTGACCTTACGCAACCCACTTTGGCTAGTAAGCAACCTCAACCTCACCCACCCCCACCAGCTCCTAGCCCTTCACCCCCACTAGACAACCTTCTTTCTTCTGAATCTCCTTCCCCAAATATTCCTCACGCGCCTCTCTACCCTCCTGGATCAATTCCACCCAATATCAACCCCCTTGGCCCCATTCCTCCTGGCCATTTCCATGCTGGTCAGATTCCTTTCCTTTCTCCCCCTCTTGGAGCTTATTTCGTCCCTATCTTGGCCACCATATCCCTCCCCAACTTGACCTTGGGTATACCCATCTAGTACCTTGACCCCCCAGCCACTACCCTGCCTGGTCAACCCAAACCATATCTTGCTTTGACCCAGGTTCAAATGATCCCCATGACTTCTCCCACTGCACCAATACCTTAGTCACCTCATCAGGACCCACCTCCTATTGTGACCGTCTCAGGTAACAATAGCAAAGCTCGCAGGGGGGCATCAAAGGACAAGTATTCCCCGACAAACTCTACCCCTCCTCGGCCTCCAAAGCATACCATCTAGTGTGCTTTGTGAGATGTTGTCGGCCACGCCACCCATACCTGTCCTCAAAACCATGGTCAATGAAACATTTCCGGAATCTGACATCCCTGAGGTCTATGTCACCATACCTGATTCTCTTCTGAAACTTAAAAACTTGTGCACCAATCACCCTTGTTATTTGTGCAATTTCCATGGACATTATACCCACCTTTGCCCCCGCCTTGACGAGTATCATTCTTCTTTAGCCACATACCGCCAATTCGAAGCCACACTTGCCCATAATCTTTCTTCACTAGCACTAGACCACCATTCTACCCCAATTAACATTTCCCATCCTGATATTGAAATGACTGAACCTTCAGCCACTATTTCTTACCTTTCCTCATCACTGCGTTTCCCGGCAACCGACCCCTTAGTGCCTTCCCCCGATGTTTCACCTACCCACTCATATGCTTACTCCTTTATCACCCCACATGAAAGCGCGTATGTGCGCCTTTCCCTTCACCATCAGGTGTCTCATATTTCTACCTCATCAGGTCATCCTATTCCCTCCACTCTTCCCATCTTCCAGTCAGATGAAGAAATCATGGAAGCCATGACCGAACCTGATTTTCTATGGGACGATATGCACCATCATGCATACTTCCTTCCACATCAATCCCATGACCAATATGTTGTCGAATCTAAAGACTTCATTCCTGATAAAGTCGATTGGTTCAAAAACCCCATCCCTGCACCTGACGCTTTTGAAGAAGGCAATATGGCTAATATCTCTCCTACCATCAAAATAGACATTTCTGTCAAACTAGGTATCGAAGAACATATCACCATGGGTGCCCAATGTACTCTGAAAGAAATTGAAGCCTACACCAAAATCTTCAAAGACTTCCGTGATATTTTCGCCTGGTCCTACTCAGAAATGCCCATCCTGCCATTCTTGAACACCATATCGACACATGGCCTGATGCCACTCCGATCCGTCAAAATTTGAGACCCATTCATCCCTCGAGATGTGAAGCCATCAAAGCTGAAATTGATAAGCTCCGGCAGGCTGGTTTCATTTATCCCATCGAATACACCACTTTGGTGTCCAACCCAGTTCCCGTCCTCAAAAAACAAGGCACCATTCGTGTTTGCACCGACTTTCGGGATCTGAACAAAGCTTGTCCCAAAGACAACTTTCCCACACCATTGATTGACCAAATCATTGATGAGTGTGTAGGACACGAGGTTATATCCTTTATGGATGGCTTCCCCAGATACAACCAAATCATTATTCGTCGTGCTGATCAACTTCAAACCGCGTTCATTAGTCTGTGGGGCACTTTCGCATACCAAGTTATGCAATTTGGCCTTATAAACGCCGGCGCCACTTTTCAACGAGCCATGTATTATTGTTTCCATGACTTAGCTCATATTATCCTTGCCTATTTAGATGACCTTACTACGCATTCTAAACATCGGGCGCAACACCTCCATGATCTGTGTACCATTTTCCTCCGATGTCGCAAGTATAACATCTGCCTTAACCCATTGAAATGTGTCTTCTGCATTCCCGCTGGTCGTCTCCTTGGCTTCATAGTATCTAAAGACGGGATAAATCTCGACCCTTTGAAGGTTCAAGCCATTCTTTAACTTCCTATTCCTTGTACCTTACGCCAGCTACAAAGTCTCCAAGGTAAAGCTAATTTTCTTCGCCGATTCGTTCCTGACTATGCCACTACCGCACATGGCTTCCTTAGACTTCTTCGATCTCACACCCCATTTTTTTGGGATACCTACGCTTAACAGTCTTTTGATGCCCTCAAGCATGCTCTCACATCCGGTCCCTTGATCCGTCCTCCTGACTTTGACTGAGATTTCATCCTATACATCCTGCTTCCACCTATTCGGTTGCTGGCGTCCTTATCTAGGAGGATGATAACGGTATCGAACATGTGATCTATTATGTCAGTAAGAACCTTGCCGGTCCACCTGTGTCCTACTCACACGAAGAAAAATTAGCACTATTTATCGTGTTCTCGGTCCAAAAAATGTGTCATTATATCCTCATGCGTTCCACCAAGGTTGTGACCAATTCTGACCCCATGGATTTCCTATTGAGTCGACACATCCTCAGTGGGAAGTATGCTCGTTGGGTTGCTATCCTCCAATAATTTGACCTTGAATTTGTCACCCCAAAAAGTAAGAAAATTTTAGTCCTCACTGAACTCATTTCTGATTTGCCTACCAGGACGTAAGATACTCCAATTAATGATGCTCTTCCAAATGAAAATTTATTTTCCATCACCGCCGACGATCCTTGGTATGGTGACATCCTTACTTACTTGCGAACCCAAAATTTCACCCTTCATCTTGATCATGATGCTCGACAATGTATCCGACACCAAGCCCCTCGCTACCTTCTAATCGGTGACAACCTTTATCGTCGTGGAGTAGATATTGTCCTTCATCGTTGCCTCACACACGCTGAAGCTGAGCAAGTCCTCAATGCCTGTCATAATGGCACTTGTGGTGGCCACCTCTCCGGCCTCGCAGCCACCCAAAAAATCATGCGCGCTGGGTATTTTTGGCCTTCTCTCTTCAGCGATTGTATTGAAGCAGTCAAACACTATTCCAATTGCCAACATTTCGCCCCCAAGGCACGAGATCCTCTTGCTCCCCTCCATCCTGTCGTCACAGCTGGTCTTTTTTGTAAATGGGCCATTGACTTTATGGAATGTCAACCTCCATCTGCTGGTAACCACAAATATATCATCGTGGCAGTTGACTATTTCACTAAATGGGCAGAAGCTATGCCAACATTCAACAATACGGTAGCCACCGTAGCCCTCTTTTTCTTTAACCACGTTATTGCTCGATTCGGAGTTCCAAAACAATTAGTCTCTAACCATGGCCGACATTTTGAAGGTGAGATTTGGCATGAGCTATCCTCACTATTGGGGTTTGAGCACCAATATTCATCTTCCTATTACCCCCAAGGTAATGGCCAAGTTGAAGCGGTCAACAAAATTCTTAAGACCATGCTTCAACGAACGGTGAATAAGCACAAAACCAATTGGCATCTTATGCTCTTCCTTTCTTTGTGGGATTATCATACTTCTGTTAAAACCGCCACCGGTTTCACTCCTTTCCACCTTGTCTTTGGCAAGGAGGCAATCTTACCAATCGAGTGTGAAATCCCTTCCCTTCACTTAACCGTCGAACTTCTCCCTGATACCCAACCTCTAGAACAATGACTTATCATGCTCGAGCGCGCCTCTGAAGACCATCGTGTTGCATTGCAAACTCTTGAAGTGGCCAAAAAGCGCACCAAAGCTCAGTATGACTGAAAATTACACCCTCGTACCTTTCATGAAGGTGACCTTGTTCTAGTATATGACCAAGCCCATGATACCCTCGTTCATGGGAAGTTTGACTCATTATGGCTAGGTCCTTACATTATTAGTAAAGACCTTGGTAAGGGGGCATATCTTTTAGAGGACTTTGAAGGCCACATCCTTCCTAATCCTCACAATGCACTCTATCTTAAGAGATATTACCCTTAGCATTTCCCCTTTGAAATGTATGTTTTATTTGCTTTTAGATAGCCTGCATCTATTTGTTTTCATAATTCGCTACTTCACCAGGACATCTGTTGTCCACGAAGTCTTCCTTCACCTCTCCTCAAAATCGGATTTTCTCACTTACAACACCTTTCCTTAGGGGCACCACTTTGCCTCCATACTCATCCCTGTTCGTGTCAATTTCCGTCATGAGATACCATTTTGTACTCATGTTCTTTATGGTCCCCTTTGGATCTTCCCCCATTTCATTATCATCATTAGTGCCCGTCTGTTAGTCACTCTACTATTTTCTCTCATGCCTTAGTTGGCGATCCCTTATTGCCTCACCTATGGCGGACCTCCTTCTGTCGACATCAGCTCATTTACTCCATAAGCTAGGTCTAGAGCGCAGTGTACCTTGGTTCGAGCTCCTCTCATCATGATCATGATCCGTATACTTGATGGTCTAGTGATGCAGTAGCAGCTATTGGTGATTACCGGGTGTGTGTGAGATGTCTCAACCCTCATGAGGGGGTGGCCCTGTAGGTAGCCCCCCACATGCCCGGATGATTCCTTCATTTCAGCCTTTGATGCAGCTCCTTACATTTGATGATGTCGGCCTCAGTCGCTTGCAATGCCTTTTCGATTTGCATGTATCAGTCAGATTTTGCAAGCCCTTCCCCGTGTATAGGGGGAATTTGGGTTGTATTTGTATCTCATGTACTAAAATATTATTGTATAAGTCCTGGATGTTATTCCAGGCACAACATGTATGTGGGATTCATCATTCTATTTTTCTGGCTCGTATTTATGCTAGCATGTAATTTTAGTTCGGTTCCTTGTTTACTGGACATACTATTATTTTGTACTTTGTCCTGGCGCGCATAGGTATGCCTCCCCCGCCGCCTTTAGCACAGGTACCACTTCATAAACTAGAGATTTGTTGCACCTGTAAGTCTCGTCTCCTTAGGGTCTAGTCCTTTAGCACATCAGACTATCGTGCATTTCTCTCTCTGACTTCCCTCTTGATGTCTAGTGATTGAGTTCTTACAACGTACTTCGGTCATACGATATGATCCTAACACTCATACGTTGGGGGGCAATCTGTTACACCATTTTTTGGTCATATAACCATTATCATTAGATGAACCCAAGTACACCATGTAAGACCAATTTTACCCTAAGTAAAATTACTTTCACTATGTGAAATAACTTAGTAAAATACCTTTATTAAGTTGTTTATGGTCTAAACAGGAAACCCCAAAAGGAAATAATAAACAAATCTATATTTGTTTATATTTTTTGGTCATATCTAACCCAAAACAAGGAAATTGATTAAATAAATCCTTATTTATTTGATTATTTCCTAGGAATAAGTTATTTAAATCATTATTTAAATAATATTCCTAATTAAATTTGACTAAATCATTTATAAATAATTAAATAAATCATTATTTATTTAATTATATTCCCACCATTTCCTTAAAATAATAAATAAATCATTTATTTATTTATTATTTATAAATAAAGGAATTGACCCAAGTCAAAAATCCTTTTCCCTCCAACAAATACAATAAAATATTCCTAAAGGGTGGTTCTAGAATTTGATTAATAATATTTTATTCATGCACCAAGTTCTAGATCGCCCTAATATTTTGTTATAAATAGAAGGGTTTTCCCCATTCATTAGTCACCTTTCATTGCATTAGATCACTCTAGATCTATACTTTTGGTCACATTCTCCATTTTTTCCTTTTGAGCTCCCTTTGAGTTCTATGTTTGTCTGGGTTTTCTACACCAACAAGAGAGAGAAATTTTAGATCTAAAATGCTGAGGAATTTCAAGAACCCATCCCATTGAGGAGAACCAGAAAACACCTTTCTTGTTTTCCTCTCAGGTGCCCCCTTTTTAATATAAAAAATTCTTTCAGATATGTTGTTCTTGTCTTGTCTATTGGATGCATGGAGCCACATTTTACTGTTACTGCTTAATGTCTTTTATGCTTAGATCTAGATTTGTGCAGCATTATTTGGATCAACTAACTGCATATTTAAAGATATTGGCAGCCATAATTGATCTTAGGGCTATTTGTTATGCGTAGCTAAAGTGGTCTATTTCGATGAAAGATTCATACTTACAATGTTTATTCTCCGCAATGCAAGAGTTAGTTCATTGATCATAATAGTGTTGGCGAATACAATATATTTTAGTAAAATTCAACTAGTCTTTTCCATCTTAATTTATCTCATTGTGTTATCGGTCAATTTATGCATGTATTAAGCTAGTTGCAGGGTTGTGTTGATTTTCAGGGGTGGGCACACCTTTCCATCTCCACCTCTAACTTTCCATATTCTCCCTACACACCTCACACTTCTCCCAAACTGCGTTTCTACAATAATTCAGTTAAGGAAAATAGAGGACACTGTGGGCATCAACCTTGGTGCAAGATAGACCTGTAGAAGGACCTAGGCTTGGATACAGGGTTCCCCTAATCTTCATTCAATTACTCCTACCTTAATCCATATTTTTTGGCCCTCAAGACAACATTTATACCCTCAAAATGCTTTTGGAATCCCTCTTGTAGAAAAACAGGGCCTCTTGTAGCAATATAGGATCTCCTCTAATAGCTCCTATAGCAGTTTTGTAGCATTATTTTCATCAACCTGTTCCTCTCCACACTTTGACATTAGCCTATTTAAGATGAATAATGGCCCCCAACATGTGATTTTAGGATTAAGAGAAGTTGTAATACCACTTCATCCACCTCCTCTCCTAACTGCAACCATCAAAAAACAAAATAGAGTTAGAATTAACCTTTTTATTCATGGGCATGTTAAAAGTTAGATTACATATTTTCAAGAAAATGTAAAGTAGAAAAATGACACATGAAATTAGGTTACTAATTTCATTAAATGTGATAAGTAGAGTAGATTTACTTCTGCAAGACTAGCCCTTTCTCTTTCATGTATAGTTAATTAGCATCTACATTTGAATGAATGAAATTTTCACTTTCATCATTAGAATCAGGTTCAATTATGCTTTCATAATAGGTTTGGTCTTTGAACACCTTGATCTGATTTCATGACCGAGGGTCACATGAGTAGACCCTAATCTAATGTGCATATAACACTGTGACCTATACGTTTATATGAAACCGTGGTTGATAATTTGACTTGAGGAGCCCTTGGGAGTTGCAACACCCTTGGTAAAATACTAGGGAACTCTAGTTCTCCCATATGATGTCAATCCCCGGCTAACCTTGCTCCCCATCCTTTGTTTCTGTTAGCGTAAATTCTTAACGCAAGTGCACAAAAAGAGCTCACTTTAGCTACATGTGACATATAACCCTAACAACAAATATGGTTTCTTAATTTGTTTAGATCTGCAAGTAACTGTTAAAAAAATGTTGCAAAAAACCCAATCTATGTAGTAAAAGAAGCTAAATAGTGAATAGAAACAAGAAATGCTCCATAAATCCAATGAACAAGATAAGATATAAATAATTTTATATGTATTATAACACCCTAAAAGGGCAAAAAGAATGATGTTACCCTCCTCCTCAATGGGATGGGTTCTTGGCTATCCTCAATGCTTCAGATCCAAAAGTCTCTCTCTCTCAAATGGTGTAGAAAACCTAAAATGTGTTGAACTCTGTGGGATCTCAAGAAGAAAAGAAACTAGCAGCAACAATGAGAATAATCAAAGTGTGAGAATGAAAGTGATCAAAGTGAATAATGAATGGAAAACCCTTTTATTTATAACAAAATATTGAGTTATCCTCGATAATGAAGAATAATAAAATATTATTAACCAAGATCTAGATATAACTGCTTGGAATATTTTAGTGTATTTTGTTGGAGGGAAAAGGTATTCAAATTTGTTAAATAACTTTATTTAGAAATAATAAACAAATAAATGATTTATTTATCATTTCAAGAATGTGGTTAAGGAATAATTAACAAATAATGATTTGTTTAATTATCTCTAGGTGATTTAGTCAAATTTAGCAGGGAATAATAACTAAATAATGATTTAATTAATTATTCCTAGAGAAAAATAAGAAAAATAATTGTTTCTCATAACTGGGTTAAATATGACCAGGAATATTATTTAAACAATGGTTTAACTAATTATTCCCAGAGGAAAATCAAATAAATAAGGATTTATTTAATCATTCCTTATGGGGTTTCCTTTTTTGACCGTAAATAACTTAATAAAATATGGTTTATTAAATTATTCCTTATAGTGACAGAAATTTTACTATGGTAAAATTGGTCTTACATGGTGTACATTGATCCATCTAATTGTAAATGGTTAGATGATCGAAAATTGGTGTAACATATTACCGCCCAACGTGCGAGCATTATGAGCTAACTGTATGACTCGAGTATGTTGTAAGAACACAATCACTAGACACTGAAGGGGAGTCAGAGAGAGAAAGATACATAGACATAGTGAAGCAAGCGCAGACAATAACTAAGTGGGAGAGACCTACAAATGATATAGGTATCCTTTAATGTTTGGGTACCTATTCTTAGTGAGGCAGGGGAGGAATACCTATGACTACTGAGATGACAAAGTAAAAAGAATAATGGTGCACCCAACAAAACAAAACTAAGCAATAAAGTACACGATAAATGGTACATGACATGGTGGCATAAAATGGGCCAAACAAAAATATTATGTACCCCACATACATATTGCGCCTGGGACAACAACCAGGACTGAATACAATAATATTTGAGCGCATGAAACATAATAACAAAGAAAGAAGCCCTGATAAACAAGAAAGGGCTCTGAAAATATGAATGGATCATCTGAGTGATAGATGCATGCAATGGGTGCTACAAGCGACTGGGATCGAACACAACAAATCTATGGAGCTGCATATGAGGCTGCAGAATAATGTGGGGTCATCCAGGAGTGCGGGGGGCTACCTAAAGGGCCACCTCCTCATGAGGTCTAAAACATCTCCCACACACCCAGGAATCATTGTTACAATCTACTGGATCACTGAAACATCAAGTATATGAATCTCGATCATGCAATAATGAGCTCGAGCTGAGAAGATGAGAAATAATCAAGTCAAAGGGAAATGAGGAGTACCTTTTCCTGATTCGAGGCACCGAATAAGAATGGAATCCAGAACCAAGGTACACTACCCTCTAGATCTGTCTTCTGTAATGAATGTGTTGATGTTGATAGAAGGAGGTCCACCATAGGTTAGGCAATGACGAATCCTCAACTAAGGCATGATGTATCAAAGTAAAGTGACTGATGGACTGACACCAGGGATGTTGATGGAATAGGGGATACTGAGTAGCGGATGGATGAATTCCCTTATTAGAGCATAAAAAAAATGGATGACATGGCAGCGATTGACTCGACTCTTGGGGGGATAGGGGATATTATGAATGGAGGCAAAAATGGGTGACACGAGAGATGGACAAGGAAAAAATGGATGGAATATTGTAGTAGGAAGCAAAGGGACTCGAGACATACTCCAATAATGTGATGGTGACTCAACTCAGATGCACTGAACAGGGGTGACTCGATGATGCTACCACACAGAATAGGCACGGCAGGGAGCATAAAACCATGAGAAAAACATGGTTACTCATGATGAAAATCAACACACACGCTGTAGTGACCCAAGTACAAGTAGCATGAGTGAATAAATCCAATTTCGAGAGGCGGAAAAGTGACCCTTATTGGAAAAATGGCTTTGTGGTGAAGTCTCAAATTACCAAAAGAAAAGGGTACACATTTCATTGCTTGGTGAGAGATTTCTAATGCTACTGATGGTTTGTCAAAGCGAGCTACGGTTTGGTCGCAATTGTAGAAAGCAATTTTTTTTTTCTTTTAATAGGGTGATTTCCCTCCAATTTGATTCATTTGCTAGTGGATTTGTCATGAATTTGGAGAGGAGAAGAAGGCCCTAAATTTTGCAGTGATCATAGTAGACAAACTGACCATTGGAATCGAGATTCGTCAGTTGTAGGTTGGTGGCCTAATCCTACTCTACTTTTTTAGTGGTCCAACTTTTTAGATTAGGTGCTCAGGGTCTAGAAACAGAAATCCTCCCTTCCTCACGTCCAAATCACACTTTCTGGGGCCTATACTATGACTTGGCTCACATTTTTGAGATGGGAAAACCATGAGCTTGCGGCTACAAATCGTGAAAGTTGCGAGTTGGTCTGAACGTGGGATTTTCCATATTTTTTGGTTGGGGACTGGGACTTCATGAGTCAGGATGCAATTTATATTCTCTGAGATGAAAAAAATTATGGGTTTGTGTAGGTATGGTAGATATGAATATCAACTGGTGAGAGAAGGATCTGGATGTGCTTCGTGTCAAGATCAAAGGAGGTTAGGTAGTTCGAGGAGCACTTACGAGGTACGTTGTTCTCAATTTGGTTGAGAACCCACTGATGAGGGAAGGGGACCCATTGTTGTCTATGATAGTCAACTACTAGAATCGAGACCAGGAGGAATTTATGTTGTAGGGGCATAGGATCAAGTTGACCATTCATGACATCTAATTGTTGATTGGACTCCCACCACTAGAGGTGGCAGCAAATATACATCCAGTATTAATGTAGGGGTAGAACATATAAAAGTTCATGGAATGCCTTTGTAGACTGGGTGTACATGCTAACAGTAGGACCATACCGATCGATGATCTAGAGAGGCTAGAGACACAGGTTGTTGCTGCAGTGGTACTACAGATCTTGGGAAACCAGGCATTTCATCACATCACCAGGGGGCACATGACGTTGGTTGAGAGTTTTCTGAGTGAACCTAATATATGTGGGCCTAGATGATGTGGTCGTTGGTGAAATGAAATTTTTCATTTTTCAAGCGATGGGTGAACAATGACTGTGCTTTTGGTACAGTGTTGTGCTCATTCTTCTTTGAGAAGATCCCCACACATTGGTCTCATGTGAAAATCTAGGATGGGGGCCCGCAGGAGCCCAAGATGTGCTGCTGGGGGTATCTACTACAGAGAGGAGGAGGCACGGGAGTCAAAAGGGTGTTCTAGTATGATTTATTTGTACATTGGGATCATATACCACTGTACATAGATGACTATCTATATAGTGGTATGAAATTTCAGTGGGACCCTGGCTTGTCACTTACGACAGGTCGAGCATGCCAACCAGATGGTAAGTGAAAGTTTCTTTATATTATGGTGCATTTTAAAGTTTTTAGAATATGTAGGTGGTATTTATTTGTTATTTTTTGTATGTAGATATAGCGCTGGAGAAGCCGACAGGTTATATTGGATGACCTGTAGCGCCAAGGTCTGCAGATTCTGGTGGAACAAGAGGAGACTGGAGACTTGACTATGAGGCTCTGTTGGAGGATTTCCACCATAGGTGTGAGATATTTCTTCCTGACTTATCTAAGCACGGATGGCACGATCATGAGGACCAACACATCGAGGGATGTATAGGGCTACCCTCTGAGTGCTGAGGGGTCATGCAGTGCATGGCAATGGCCAAACAGGAAGTTCAGGATTTGCAGGCTGCTGTAGTCGAGCCATTGTCTTGGGACCCTCCAGATAGTGACTAGATGTAGGGGTATGTGGTGCCCCAAGTTTTAATTTTTGTAACATGCTATGCGCATGTCAGATGTATTTAGACTAGTGGACTCCAAAATTTTATGATTTTGATGATACATAACATGGATATGCATCATTTTATATATGAAGAGTGTATAGCTTGCCATTTGTTTGATTATTGTCTTGTATTAATTGCATGTGGTAAGTGCTAATATAGAATATTGTTTGCAATGTTATCTACGTAGTGATTATGGGCTCTAGGGACATGACTGAATGTAATGGTTTCAAATTCACGCACTAAGAACTTCACTCGTAAATATCTTCTAAAAAGGACATGGTTATTCACAAAATATATGCCATTCAATTTCATCACAAGCAACAAGGAATATAAACTAACATGAATATGAAGGATGCGATGATCAAGGGAATTGATTTAAAAACATAATATTGCATCATATTAGCCTTGGTTATTGGTGTCCGACCCAATGCATAAGGCGTTGGAGAGGACTAATGAATGGAAGGGGGTAAAAATGGCCCAAGCTATCGAGGATAAATTCCAGGAGAAGTGACTTTCAACATTAGCATAGCCGATATACGGTATAGATGATGGATCCATATGACAGGCATTACAAGACAAAAAATGAGATGATGATGAATAATGCAAGCTACCGAAATGCATTACAGAAATAAAACACGCATCTCAATGGGAGATGCTATGGGTAAAATATCTTAAGATAGAGTGCATTGTGAGGGTTAGGAAGGAGGTGGCCTTCAAAATCCTCTAGAAGGCGTTCTCCCTTGCCCAAATCCTTACTGATGATGTAAGGTCGTAGCCACAATGATTCAAACTTCCCATTACCAAGGACATCATGAGCCTGGTTGTACTCTAGAACAAGATCACCTTTGTGAAAGGTATGAGGGTGGAATTTTTGGTCATATTGAGCTTTGGTGCGCTTCTTGGCCACTTCAATGGTTTGCAGTGCAACACAATGGTATTTGGAAGCATGCTCAAGCATGATAAGTATTTGTTCTAAAGTTTGGGTGTCAGTGAGAGGTTCAAAAACTAGCTGAAGTGAGGGGATTTCACACTCGATTGGTAAGATTGCCTCCTTGCCGAAAACAAGGTGAAAAGGAGTAAACCAAGTGGTGGTTTTAAAAAAATTTCTATAGGCCCAGAAATCAAGGAAGAGAATAAGGTTCTAGTTGGTTTTGTGTTTTTTCACCGTCCGTTAAAGCATAGTTTTAAGGATTTTATTGATGGCTTCAACTTAACCATTATCTTGGGGTTAATAGGACGAGGAATATTTGTGTTGAAATCCCAACAGAGAGGATATCTCATGCCATATCTCATCTTCAAAATGTTGGACATTGTCAAGGACCAATTGTTTTGGAACCCTCAATCGAGCGATAACATGTTTAAAGAAAAATAAAGTTTCGGTAGCTATCGTGTTATTGAGCATTAGTATGGCCTCAGCGCATTTGGTGAAATAGTCAACTGCCACAATGATATACTTGTGGTTACCAGTAGATGGAGGTCAACACTCCATAAAATGAATGGCCCACTTACATAAGGGGCCGAATGATATGAAAAGATGGAGGGGAGCAGGTGGAGCTCGACCCCTTTGGGATGAATAGTTGGCAATTGGAACAATCACTACAAGAAAAAAGGACATTGGTGAGGGTTATGCTTGTGACGGACCTTTAAGGTCCGTCACCAATGTCACATATGGTCACGGTCCTTAAAAAAGCATCACTATAAGTGTATATAGTGATGGTCCTTTAAGGTCCGTCATCAAAGCCATTTTCAATGACACTTTTGGTGAGGGTTGTTAAAGGCCCATCACTAATTCTCTCTTTTGTGACACTTCTAGTGATGAACTTTTAATGACCCTCACCAATGCTCTTTTTGTTACTTTTGGTGACGGTCAAAAAATTTCCGTCATCATTGATCATTCCATTGAGTATTTTATCATGTTATGTGCTTGTTAATATATTTTTTGTCATAATATAATGATTTAATACCATTATTGTGGAGTCTTTTTATAATATTTCCAAGGCCATAGTGCTTAGAGTCAGTCAATTTTATAAGAAGTAATTAGTGTGTATCATTTCCCTCAAGTAATGACTAGTTGAATTGTTAGGTCCTTATATTACTAGTATAGGCCCTTATTGTTGTTAGTGTAACCCCCTTACTGTTATTGTTGTACCCCTGTAACCCCCATATTGTTATTATTTTTCCCTTACATTATTATTGTTAGGTTGACTAGGATTACATTGTGGCCCCACTAGGATTACATTGTGGCCCCATCGACTCCTATATAGAGAGAGGAGGTTTTGTAATTTGTATCATCCAAGAATTTTTCATTTATGTAATGTATTAGAGGTTTCCCCCTCTAATTAGCTATTTCTAAGGTGTTTATCTCTCTTTTCTTCTATTTTTGGATATGGTTTCATAACATTTGGTATGAGAGCTTTGGATTCTAGGGTTTTTTTGCTCCAAACAGGTCATCATGGAATTTTCGCTATAAATTTTTTATATGAAGTTTCAGAAGCTGAAATTGTTATAGTGCAAAGCCAAAATCCTGAGGAACATTGTCACAAAATTCCAGAGCTTTTTTTTCAATAGTTTCGGAGATATGATCTGCGAAAGTTAGGGCTTTTTGCAGGCTCCTGAATTTAACCTAAACAGTTTATCGTTGCATTTTTGCTATAATTGTTTTTCCACGAGGGCTCAAAAGCTGAAATTATCACAAAGAGAATCTAAAATCTTGAGGAACCTCCCATAAAAATTTCAAATCTTGGTTTGCAATATTTTTGGAGATATGATCTGTGGAATTTAGGATTGTTTTAGGCTCCTGAATTTCATCTCAAAAAGGCGATCGTGGGAAAAACATCATAACTCTCTCTTTGAGCATCGGATGGGGATTGTGTGAAAAGTGGCCACAAGTACATGAACTATAGGTTTCCTTATATCAATTTTAGAGCTGAAGGAAGAAACAGTGACACCTGGCAAGTCGCACAAGTTTTCTCTATTGAACCAGTCGATAATTAGGTCATTGTAGTTGATTGGGCATAACTTTGTCTTCAAGAATCCAAATTAGGTCAGACCTATGGCATTCGAAAGAATATTCATAGGGCTAGTTCAGGGCTGAATTTTAGATATTGAATATCCAAAATCACAGAGATAATTCAGTTTCAATATCGAGCTCCTCAAAATAAAGAAAAAGGTGTGTTGGTTTCTTCAAATTGCATATGTCTTGTTTGAAAAATCAGTTTTAAGTGATTCCAAAGGCCTATTGAGCATAGATATTAGTAGTGGGTTCTAAAATTCCTCCAATTAAACATCCATTAAGCCTCATATTACTCTACTATGACTCATGAAGATGAAGAATTGCAACATGATCTATCAAAATTACCAAAGCAAGTGCACCAAAATTCGCTCTCGCAAAGAGAAAAAAAAAATGAAATGGATGTTTGGAAGAAAAGTGTGGAAGCTAAGATGGATGGTTTGAAGAAAATCATGAAAGCTACGATGGATGGTTTGAAGAATGGTATGGCAGAAAAATTTGATGGTATGGAAGAAAAAATGGAAGGTTTGAAGGAAGACATGGAAGGTTTGAAGGAAGGTTTATCAAATTTGATACAAGAAATGATTCCTAATGGTGAAAAGATAGTAAAGGAAACTCATGATGAGAAAAAAATAAATGTTAATCGTGTTTCATAAAATCTAATTTTGGATTAAAGAACCACCATATTCCAAAGATATAAAGATGGATATGAGGAAGTTTGAAGGCAAGGATCCTGTAGCATGGATACTACAGATGGAGCAATATTTTGATCTCAATAATGTGCAAAACACACAAAAGGTACGCATTGCAACTTTACATTTAGAAAAAAATACATTTATGGTATCGATGGCTTTTTTCCCGTAAAAAAATGGTTACTTGGTCAATTTTTATGGAGGAAATGATAGCACATTATGAGGATACAAAGAGCAACACCTTCTTTAGCCAATTGATAATTCTAAAAAAAAAGGATTTCGTGGCGTAGCACATTGAGGTCTTCCAAAAATTTAATATAAGGGTAAATGATATTCTAGAGGAACACAGGATTGATGTCTTCGTAGGGACTTTAAAGGATAAAATCCAACATGAAGTTTGAATTTGGGAACCGGATTCATTAGAGAAGGAATTCAGGTTGGCAAGAAAAATTGAATGTAAAATTATGGCAACAAGGAAGCCTACCACTCACATCTATAAAGATGGAAGTGTTGCTACTCCTAGACTTCCACAAACTACAAGGTTGACATCACAACAATTGGAAGAAAAAATATCAAAAGGGCTTTTCTACAGTTGTGATAACAAATACACTAAAGGTCATAAGTGTGCTGAGAAGAAATTATTTTACATATATTGTGAAGAGGAAGAAAATGAACAAGAAACTTCAAAAGAAGAGGATATACACTAGGAGGCAACCCTAGAAGAAGAAGAAATGAGTCTTACCATATCATGTAATGCATTGGCATAAATTACCACTCCTCAAACTCTTGAGATAGAAGGACATATGAAGAAGAAAAAGGTAATACTGCTGATTGATTCGGGTAGTACCCATAATTTTATTCATTATAAGGTAGAAAAGGACTTGAACTATTTCCTATACCCAACATTAGAATGTCAAGTGATGGTTGCAAATGGAGGAACTATAAATTTCTCTGGAAAATTCCATAATATTAAGCTATCCATGGGGGAATATGTATTGAATAGTCCAATTATTTCCATCCCAATGGGAGGTGTTGATGTTGTACTAGGAGTACAATGGTTATAATCTTTGGGGACTGTAGCTTTTAATTTTCAAGAAATTTTCTTCAAAATTTTTTCAGAAGGAAATGAAATCGAATTACAGGGTATCACAGGAAAGCCAGGAAAGAGCAACGAGGTGTAATTGCACAATTATGCTCACTAGAAGTTCCAACATCAAAATCATTTGTTTCTCCAGATCTCCAAAAAGACTTGGAAAATCATTCTAAGGTGTTTGATACTTCCAAAGGACTCCCACCAATTCATGATCATGATCATGCTATTCATTTGATTCCAGGAAGTGTTCGTCCAAACATCCATCCTTATAGATATCTTTATGTCCAAAAGAGTGAAATTGAACGTATGATTGTAGAAACGTTAGAGGCTGGTATAATTCAACCTAGTCAAAGTTCTTTCTCTGCTCCAATAGTATTGGTGCACAAGAAAGATGGATCATGGCGCATGTGTCCGGATTATAGGGAGCTCAATAAGCTCACTATTAAATATAAATTTCCCATTCCTGTGATTGATGAATTATTGGATGAATTACATGGAGCAACTTATTTCACCAAGTTGGATCTTTGTTCAGAATATCCTCAAATTAGAATGAAGGCTGAAGATATTCTAAAAAAAAAATTTTGAACTCATGAGGGTCATTACGAATTTTTGGTCATGCCTTTTGGCCTTACCAATGCACCTTCTACATTTCAAGGGTTGATGAATTCCATTTTCAAAACCTTCCTTAGAAATTTTGTGCTAGTATTTTTTGATGATATACTAATCTATAGCAGGTCTTGGAAGGATCATGTTCAACATGTTGACAGGGTGCTTAAAATATTGGAGGAGAAACAATTATATGCACAAACATCCAAATGTTTCTTTGGAGTACAAGAGGTGGAATATCTGGGTCATATTGTATCTCACGAGGGTGTTAAGGTAGACCCTAACAAAATTAAAGCCATTAAGGAATGGAAATTCCCACAACCATAAAGCAGTTGCGCAGATTTCTTGGGTTAACAGGGTATTATCACAAGTTTGTTAATAATTATGGGAGAATAGGAACACCTCTAACAACAATATTGAAGAAAGATGCATTTTCATGGACTCCTGAAGCAACTAAGGCCTTTGAACATCTTAAAGAGGCAATGTGCCTAGCACCAGTCTTAGCTATGCCAGACTTCATAAAAACCTTTATTGTAGAATGTGATGCCTCAAGAAATGGAATTGGTGTTGTTTTAATGCAAGAAGGATGACCCATTGATTTTGAAAGTCGTTCAATCAAAGAAACGTATTTACAAAAGGCTATTTATGAGAAGGAAATGTTGGCAATACTACATGCACTAAATAAATGGAGACCTTACCTAATGGGAAGACACTTCAAGGTAAAAACTGATCATCATAGTCTTAAACACTCTTTGGAACAAAGACTATCTTTGGAAGAGTAGAAAAAATGGGTCACAAAGATGTTGGGTTATGACTTTGAATTCATCTACAAAAATGGGAAGCTAAATGTTGTTGCGGATGCACTCTCAAGAAAGGATGAAGAGGTGGAAGCGTTGCTTTGTGCAATTTCTATTATCCAACCAGATTGGATAACCAAAGAAAGGGATGAATGGAAGGAGGACGAAGAAGTTTGGACACTCATTCAAAAGTTGCAGTAACATCCTAGTACATATGATACATTTAGTTGGAAAAATGATTCCTTATGGTACAAAGATCACTTATATATTTTCAAGAATTCCAAATTAAAACAAAATATTCTTTTGGAATTGCACACTTCTCCTTTAGGAGGACCCTCGGGATTTTTAAAAACTTACCACAGGGTGAAGAAAGAATTTTTTTGGAATGGCCTTAAATCTGACATTCAAAATTTTGTGGCAGAATGTTTGGTTTGCCAGAAAAATAAAGTTGAGACAATTAAGACCTCGATTCTTCTACAACCTTTATCCATTCCAGGTCAAATTTGGGAGGAGATTTCAATGGATTTTATCACAGGTTTACCTAATTTTTAAGGAAGGAGTCTCATCATGGTTGTAGTTGATAGACTTACCAAGTATGCACACTTGTGTGCATTATCTCATCCATTTAAAGCAAGTAAGTTTCTATTTCATTTATGGAAATAATTCAAAAGCTACATGGAAACCCAAAGATTATTGTAAGTGATAGAGATCCCATTTTTACAGGAAATTTTTGGACAGAATTATTTTCTTGTTTGGGTACTCAACTTACTCATAGCACATCTTATCATCCTCAATATGATTGTCAAACAAATATAGTGAATAAATGTTTGGAAGGATATCTTCATTGTTTTGTATCTGATAAGTAAGCAAAATGGGTCAAGTGGTTATCTCTCTTTGAATGGTGGTATAACACTTCCTTCCATACTGCAGCAAAAATGACCCCATTTATGGAACTTTATGGATGTCATCCACCATCCATCACATCTTCTTTAAGGGAGAATTCTAGGATTCAAGCAGTGGAGGATCACATCGAGCATCAACAAGATGTTCTCCAAGTCTTAAAGGATAACCTAAATTTAGCACAAAATAGAATGAAACAACAGGAAGATCAACATCGTAGTGAGAGAGGTTTTGATGTGGGAGACTATTGTGAAACTAGCTCCAAAAATAGAAGAAAAGAGATATCAACGCCTTAGACATAAGCCACTGCGATGGGGCAACCTCTAATACATTACATGAATGAAAAATTCTTGGATGATACAAATTACAAAACCTCCTTTCTATATATAGGAGTCCATGGGGCCACAATGTAATCCTAGTGGGCCACAATGTAATCGTAGCTGACCTAAAAATAATAATTTAAGGGCACAATAATAACAATATGGGGGTTACAGGGGTACAATAATAACAATAAGGGGGTTATACTAACAACAATAAGGGACTATACTAGTAATATAGGGACCTAACATGCCCCTCTCCTTCAAAAAAGTGTTGTCCTCAACGCTTGAGTAGCTCTGGGTGCTTCGGTATAAAATTCTCATCCTCCCATGTAGAATCTCCAGTGGGTAAGTTCTTCCACTTGATGAGATACTCTAAAATTGATCGATTTCGTAGCTGTCGATTTATTATTTCCATGACCGCTTCAGGTTCCAATATGATTTTTCCTTCCTCATCAAGTTTGGGCAATATTGTTTAAACTAGAATATTTTCACCTATAACCTTCTTTAAGCATGAAACATGGAAAATTGGATGCACTCGTGAAGAAGCAGGAAGCTCCAATTTGTATGCCATAGTACCAATATTTTGCAACACCTTGTAATCACCATAGTACTTTGGCGATAATTTATTATCCTCCTTAGCTTGCTTGAGGGACATTTGTTTGTATGGTTGTAGCCGTAAAAATACCCAGTCTCCTAAATCAAAAATTCTCTCGCCGTGATGTTGATCTGCTTTTTGTTTCATTCGATTTTGTACCAAATTCAGGTTATCCTTTAAGGGTTGGAGAACTTCTTGTTGATGCTCGATGTGATCTTCCACTTCTTGAACCTTCTAATTTTCTCTTAAAGATGATGTGATGGGTGGTGGATGATATCCATAAAGTGCCATAAATGGGGTAATTTTTTTTGTAGTATGGAAGGAAGTGTTATACCACCATTGAGCGAGAGGTAACCACTTGACCCATTGTGTTTGTTTATCAGATACAAAACAACGAAGATATGCTTCCAAACATTTTTTTTACTATCTCGGCTTTGACCATCCGATTGAGGATGATAATATGAGTTATGAGCTAGTTGAGTACCCAACAAGAAAATAATTCTGTCCAAAATATTTCCAGAAAAAATGGGATCTCTGTCACTTACAATAATCTTTGGGTTTCCATGTAGATTTTGAATTGTTTCCATAAATGCAGTAGCTACTGTACTTAATTTAAATGGATGAGATAATGCACAAAAGTGTGCATACTTGGTAAGTCTATCAACTACCAAAATTATGACACTCTTTCCTTCGGAATTGTGTTAAAATCCATTGAAATATCCTCCAAACATTGGCTTGGAATGGATAAAGGTTGTAGAAGACTCGGGGTCTTAATTGTCTCAACTTTATTCTACTGGAAAACCAAACATTCTGCCACAAACTTTTGAATATCAGATTTAAGGCTATCCCAAAAAAATTCTTTCTTCACCCTATGGTAAGTTTTTAAAAATCCCGAGTGTCCTCCTAAAGGAGAAGTGTGCAATTCCAAAAGAATATTTTTTTTAGTTGGGACTTGGCAAATATAGCGTTGTATCTTTTGTACCATAAGGAATCATTTTTCCAACTAAATGTATCAGATGTACTAGGATCTTGCTGCAAATTTTGAATGAGTGTCCACACTTCTTCATCCTTCTTCCATTCATCCCTTGCTTCAGTTATCCAATCCAGTTGGATAATAGAAATGGCACAAAGCAATGCTTCCACCTCTTCATTCTTTCTTGAGAGTGCAACTGCAACAACATTTAGCTTTCCTTTTTTGTATGTTATTTCAAAGTCATAACCCAACATCTTTGTGACCCATTTTTGCTGCTCTTCTGAAGATATTCTTTGTTCCAAATTTTTTTTAAGACTATCATGATTAGTTTTTACCTTGAAGTGTCTTCCCATTAGGTAAGGTTGCCATTTCTTTAGTTCATGCAGTATTGCTAACATTTCCTTCTCATAAATAGCTTTCTGTAAATACTTTCCTTTGATTGGATGACTTTCAAAAGAAATGGGTCTTCCTTCTTGCATTAAAACAACACCAATTCCATTTCCCGAGGCATCACATTCCACAATAAAGGTTTTTGTGAAGTCTAGCGTAGCTAAGACTGGTGCTAGGCACATTGCCTCTTTAAGATGTTCAAAGGCCTTAGTTGCTTTAGGAATCCATGAAAATGCAGCTTTCTTCAATAATGTTGTTAGAGGTGCTGCTATTCTCCCATAATTTTTAACAAACTTGCAATAATACCATGTTAACCTGAGAAATCCTCGCAACTGCTTAATGGTTGTGGGGAATTTCCATTCCTTAATGGCTTTAATTTTGTTAAGGTCTACCTTAAAACCCTCGTCAGATACAATATGACCCATATATTCCACCTCTTATACTCCAAAGAAAAATTTGGATGTTTTTTCATACAATTGTTTCTCCTGCAATAGTTTGAGCACCCTGTCAACATGTTGAACATGATCCTTCCAAGACCTGCTGTAGATTAGTATATCATCAAAAAATACTAGCACCAATTTCCTAAGGAAGGGTTTGAAAATGGAATTCATTAATCCTTGAAATGTAGAAGGTGCATTGGTAAGGCCAAAAGGCATGACCAAAAATTCATAATGACCCTCATGAGTTCGGAATGCTGTTTTCGGAATATCTTGAGTATTCATTCTAATTTGATGATATCCTGAACGAAGATCCAACTTGGTAAAATAAATTGCTCCATGTAATTCATCTAATAATTCATCAATCACATGAATGGAAAATTTATCTTTAATGGTGAGTTTATTGAGCTCCCTATAATCTGGACACATGCACCATGATCTATCCTTCTTGTGTACCAATACTACAGGAGCAGAGAAATTTTTTTGACTAGGTTGAATTATACCAGCGTCTAACATTTTTGCAATCATACGTTCAATTTTGCTCTTTTGGACATAAGGATATCTATAAGGCCTGATGTTTGGAGGAACACTTCCGAGAATCAAATGAATAGCATGATCATGATCACGAATAGGTGGGAGTCCTTTGGTAGTTTCAAAGACCTTGGAATTATTGTTCAAGACCTTTTGGAGATCTGCAGAAATAGATGATTTTGATGTTGGAACTTCTAGTGAGCATAATTGTGCAATTACGCCTCGTTGTTATTTCTTTGGAAGCTTTGTCATGACATTAGAGCTTAGTATCTTTCCCGACTTCCCTACAATACCCCGTAATTCAACTTCCTTACCTTCTAAAAAAAAATTCAAGAAAATTTCTTGAAAATTAAAAGCTACCTTCCCCAAAGATTGTAACCGTTGTACTCCTAGAACAACATCAGCACCTCCCATAGGAATCGTAAGCATTGGACTATTCAATACATATTCCCCCATGGTTATCTTGATATTATGGCATTTTCCAAAGCAATTTATAGTTCCTCCATTTGCAACCATCACTTGAAATTCTGGTGCTGGGTATAGGAAAAAATTCAATTCCTTGGCTACCTTACAATGAATAAAATTATGGGTACTACCCGAATCAATCAACACTATTACCTTTTCTTCTGATATGTCCTTCTATCTTAAGAGCTCACAGGAGTGGTAATTCTCGCCAATGCACTACAAGATATGGTCGGACTCACTTCTTCCTCTTCTAGGTTGGTTCCCCGGTATACCCTCTTTTGTTTTGAAAATTCTGTTCATTTTCTTCTTCTCCTCTTCACAATCTATGTAAAATAATTTCTTCTTAGCACACTTATGACCTTTAGTGTATTTTCTATCACAACTGTAGCAAAGCCCTTTTTCTCTTTTTTCTTCCAATTGTTGTGGTGTCAACCTTGTAGGTTGTGGAAATATAGGAGTAGCAACACTTACCTCTTTATAGAAGTGAGTGGTAGGCTTCCTTGTTGCCATAATTTTACATTCTATTTTTCGTGCCAACCTGAATGCCTTCTCCAATGAATGAGGTTCCAAAACATGAACTTCATGTTGGATGTTATCCTTTAAAGTACCTATGATTAGATCAATCCTGTGTTCCTCTGGAATATTAGTTACCCTTATATTCAATTTTTGGAAGTCCTCAAAGTGCTCCCCCACTGGACACTTTTGTTTGAGATTTATCAATTGGCTAAAGAAGGTGTTGCTCTTTGTATCCTCATAAAGTGCTATCATTTCCTCCGTAAAAATTGACCAAGTGACAATTTTTTTATGGGAGAAAATCCATCAATACCATACAAATGTATTTTGTTCTAAATGTAAAGTTGCGATGCATACCTTTTGTGTGTTTTGCACATTATTGAGATCAAAATATTGCTCCATCTGTAGTATCCATGTTATAGGATCCTTTCCATAAAATTTCTTCATATCCATTTTTGGAATATGGTGGTTCTTCCTTCCAACATTAGAGTCTATGAAATCATGATTAACATTTATTTTGTTCTCATCATGAGTTTCATCTACTATCCTTTCACCATTAGGAAACATTTCTTGTATCAACTTTGTCAAACCTTCCATGTCTGCTTTTAGATCCTTCTTCATGTTTTCCATTTTTTCATCGATCTTAGCTTCCATGTCATCAATCTTAGATTCCATTCTAGCTTCCATGCCATCCATCTTAGCTTCCATGCCATCCACGCCATTCTTCAAACCAGCCATCTTATATTCCATTCCTTTCTTCAAACCATCCATCTTAGTTTCCACGCCTTTCTTCAAAACTTCCAGGTCATTTTTCGTTGCTCTTTGCGAGAGCGAAATTTGTTGCACTTGCTCTTGTAATTTTGATATGTCATGTTGCCATTCTTTGTCTTCATGAGTCATAGTAGAGCCTTATCAAGGCTTAATGGGTGTTGAATTATTTTTAGGGGCAATTTTAGAATCCAATACTAATATCTATTCTACAATATGCCCTTGGAATCAATTCAACTTGATTCTTAAAACAAGACCTATGCAATTCAGAAAAAATACACACCTTTTACTTGCTTTTGAGGAGCTCGATATTGAAATTGAATTATCTCTATAATTGTGGATCCTCAATATCTAAAATTAGGTCCTGTAGTAGTCCTCTGAAGCTTCTTTCAATCTCCACAGGTCTGATCTTATTTGGATTCTTCAAGGAAAATTTATGTCCAATCTCCCACAATGACCGAATTATGGACTAGTTTAGTAGAGCGAACTTGTATGACTTGCCACGTGTCATTGTTTCCTTCTTTGGCTCTGAAATTGATAGAAAGAAAACTACAGTCCATGTACTTGTGGTCACTTTTTACAGCATTCCAATCCCATGCCCGAAGAGAGAGTTATGAATATTTTCCCATGATCACCTCTTTGAGATGAAATTCAGAAGCCTGAAAAAGCCCTAACTTCCACAGATCATATATCCGCCAATATTGTGAACCAAGATCTGAAATTTTACGACGATGTCCCTCAAGATTTCAGCTTCGCACTCTAAAGCTTTCTACTTCTGAACCTTCGTAGAAATAAATTTATAGCGAAAATTCCACGATGACCTGTTTAGGTTAAAATCAGGAGCCTACAAAATGACCTACCTTCCATAGATCATATCTCCGAAAGTATTATGAACCAAGCTTTGAAATTTTACGACGATGTTCCTCAAGATTTTGGTTTTGCACTCTACAAATTTCAGCTTCTGAACCTTCGTAGAAAAAAATTTATAGCAAAAATTCCACGATGACCTATTTGGAGCAGCAAAACCCTAGAATCCCAAAGCTCTGGTACCAAATGTTGTGAAACCAGCTCCAAAAATAGAAGAAAAGAGATATCAACGCCTTATAAATGAGCCACTTCGAGGGGGAAACCTTCAATACATTACATGAATGAACAATTCTTGGATGATACAAATTACAAAACCTCCTTTCTATATATAGGAGTCCATGGCGCCACAATGTAATCCTATTGGGCCACAATGTAATTGTGGCCTACCTAACAATAATAATTTAAGGGCACAATAATAACAATATGGGGGTTATAGGGGTACAATAATAACAATAAGGGGGTTACACTAACAACAATAAGGGACTATACTAGTAATATAGGGACCCAACAGAGACTGGGTATTTTTACGGCTACAACCATACAAACAAATGTCCCTCAAGCAAGCTAAGAAGGATAATAAATTATCGACAAAGTACTATGGTCCTTATAAGCTGTTGTAAAATATTGGTACTATGGCATACAAATTGGAGCTTCCTGCTTCTTCGCAAGTGCATCCAATTTTCCATGTTTCATGCTTAAAAAAGGTTATAGGGCACAAACTTCCAGTTCAAACAATATTTCTAGAACTTGATGAGGAAGGAAAAACCATATTGGAACTTGAAGCAGTCACGGAAACAAGAAATCGACAGCTATGAAATCGATCAATTTTAGAGTATCTCATCAAATGGAAGAACCTACCCACTAAAGATTCTACATGGGAGGATGAGAACTTTATACAGAAACACCCAAAGCTACTCAAGCATTGAGGACAACACTTTTTTGAAGGAGAGGAGCATGTTAGGTCTTTATATTACTAGTATATTCCCTTATTGTTGTTAGTGTAACCCCCTTATTGTTATTGTTGTACCCTTTTAACCCCCATATTGTTATTATTGTGCCTTTACATTATTATTGTTAGGTCAGCTAGGATTACATTGTGGCCCCATGGACTCCAATATATAGAGAGGAGGTTTTATCATCCAATAATTGTTCATTTATGTAATGTATTGGAGGTTTCCCCCTCGAAGTGGATATTTCTAAGGCGTTGATCTCTCTTTTCTTCTATTTTTGCAGCTAGTTTCATAACACGAATAGAGTTTTCCTATGATTCAACACATGATTCATATCTATTAAGTTTATTATTTAGAAAATTCCCTCTAGATAAATTCCCACTAGTGTGTGTAGGAAATATATTATTTAATACATAATCAAGCTCTGTAATTCTATTAATTAGAAATACCTAACACTCCTCAACAATTTGGGCACCTTAAATTAATGCTTTGGCACACACTAACATTTCTTAGCACCTCACATGTATTCGAACATATTTGTACCTAGAACATCTTGTCATGACACTGATGCTAAAGCACATGGTGTCATGCGCTAGCACATCATAGAACTCTCCTAGCATGTGTTGGAATGCATGTAGTCCCTAACATGACCTAGAACACTTTGGTTGAATGCATTGACATACATTAGCACTTGGCACACATCAATGCCACTTGGCATGTATTGGGACCTATTATTAGTGTGGCTAGCATGCCCCTTTTGAAAATATAAAATATCGACTTATTAAACCTCTTATTGGTTCATCCTTTTGTTTCCTTGAAACTTCTTGAGACATATTGACATACCCTCGCACCTTGCACATCCTTAGCACCTGCCATGTATTGGAATATCTTGGCACTATTTGGCACATATAATTAGCACACCTTTGAACTCTCGACACACTTTGAGACTTCTTGACATGTCTTGATATTCCCTAGCATGCCTTACCAATCCTTAGCATACCTTGTCACTCCCTCCTTGGCATGATAACTAGAACTCATTAACACTAGTCCCTAGCACACGTTCCTCATATTCATTAACTTCCATGAATTTTGACCTAGTACTCCCTTAATGTTTTGTCACAGTACACCTTAGCACTCCTAAACATGCATTAGCACTCTCTAGCACACCTTAGCACTCTTCAACATGCCCTTCCACTTCATAGCATGCATAACACTCTGTCACACATATTGGCACTTGGAAAGTATTAGCATGTATGGAATACGTTGACATGCCTTGTTATGATTTGGCATGGTTTAATATTAAATTTGTTTGATATCAACGATTGGAAAGTAGATAAGAAGCAACAAAGGAAGACTTGGCACTTAGAATACACTAAGACTTTTCACTTGGCACCTATTGACACCTAGTGTTGGTGTGCCTTGCATGCCCCTCCTGGAAAAGGTAAATTGATGACTTATTAACCCTCTTATGTGTTCATTTCCTTTTATTTTAACTTGTTTCTCCCTTTTGTTGCCTTGACAGTCACTGACACGCATTGACACACCCTTGCACATCTTGTCATGCCTTATCACTTGGCACATCTTAGCATGTTTGACATGCCTTCACACTATCTGCCACATATTATCATTCACTACCACGCCTTGGCACTCATGTCCTCATATCTAGCCTTTACACTTTTTAATGACTTGGGAACCCAATCAATTTCTTGGCTACTGTAGTTCATCTAACAATATTGGCTTGCTTCAACCGCAACAACTTGACCAATTGTACCTACTACAAGTAGACTGTGCCTTGTTCACCTAATAACTACCTATAACTCATCTTATGCCACTCATGTCCAAGCTAAACTTGTCCCACGTAACTATTGACCAAGATAAGGATAACATGATCTATCCATGGCAATAAAACGAATAAGAAACATAGCTTACATAGGAAATATTTCACATGTATGTTCAGTTCATATAAACAATAGAACATTAACTGAGAGTTTGCAAGAACCACAAGATTCACAAGGCACACAAGATATAAGCCGACAAAAATCGAGTGCCCGAAAACTTATACACAACAATGTACATTATGAAATTATCTAGAATAATTTAAAACATAAGCATGTATCCAAAGTGTGCCACATCGGGCCATATAAAAAAATAGCTAAAGAAAAAAAAAATGTTGTGCCTAGCATAAAATGATCTTTTCTTTTTCTAAAACTGCTATGTTGAGCCTCATATAACAACCGTAGGCTTGCCTCCTATAAATCATATTATGAACTTCTCCTAACACACTTCGTCCTTAGCACACTTGAATTCACTCACACTCCCTAAAACACACTTTTATTCCTTCCTTTACATGCATTTTGACCTAGTTATCCCTTAATATGCCCCGACACTCCCTAACACTCTTCAACATGCCTTGACATTGCTCGACATGTGTTAACATGCCTTTTCATTCCTAATGTGCATGCCCTGACCCTCACTATCTATCATGCCCTCACAACTACCCTTACTTAATTTACAACTTGGGAACCCAACCAAGCCCTCACTTGACTACAAGAGCTTGACCAAGTTACGGTTACTACAACTAGACTATGTTGCTGAATTGTGTAGCTTGGGAGGTACTGCACAAGCCTAATGAGATGGGTTTGTGTGAGTTTGGTCAAAAAAGGATTTGTGGGCAAGGAAGCTAAGAAAATGGATTTTGGACCCAAGATGGAGTTTAAAATCTAAAAGAAAATTAAAAATGAAAATTAATGTTTCCTAAGGTCTAAGTGGATAAAACCCGTAATTTCTAAAGGGTTCCTAAGAGGTATAGGAAAAAATATTTAAGGAGGCCTTAAGATGAAGGAAAGAACATCAAGTGAGAAGGAGCTCATTTGATCAAGGGGGCGCAGAGAGATGTACTCTTACAGTAGATCGAGTAAGAGGGACGAGTAACTAGGGTTGCTAAAGGGAGCCAATGATCATCCTCCAAGAGCAAGATCATCATGTTAGGGTTCACAAGAATGTTTCATACCTTAATGTTCGGTTGGAGCTAGGAAGTAGGATGGCATATTATTGGTTCTCTTATGGAAGATTGAGCGTAAGAGCAGTTGCTCATGAGAATTTGGGCATGTGATTTCAATGGTGTCTTTGTGTGAAGGCCACATCAAATTCTGAAATGTTGAAATTTGCAACAAGAAACATTGAAATTGGAAATCATAAATGAAAAAAAAAAATGCACCCACACTGGTGAGGAATTTTGATGCATCAGGAGTGAGGAATGTAGGGTGTCTAATTTATTTTTCCCTTAAAAAAATTAGAAAATAAATGTAGAAATTTGAATAATTTGCTGAATTATTCACCGAGATTATCCTGATTACACACTATTTAAGCTTCATGCATAATACATAACCTCTTCTACAATTGATCATCAATATGCGGAAATAGAAAGCAGTCGCATGCGGTCATTAAAACATAATCAAGCACACATATCAACACAGGATGTAATGGGGAAAGAAATAGCTGAAAACCCCCAAATATCTGTATATTATAATGATAGAGAACATGTAACAATACATAACACAATACTCCTCACAAGTACTCAGTACGATCTCCAAAAAGTTACACACAAACTAACCGAGATTTGAACAAGTCATGGGTTCAAATCTTCTCCACAAGTCTGCCTACCTCTACTGTGCAATCCAAGTTAGTAATGAATGAGATCCAAGTTCGAATCCCACTAGCTCCAACTACACAATCCTCATTGGCAATCTCCATCAATGTGTGTGCAAATCTCATGCACAGTTGTAGTCACAACTAATAGTCACACTCACCCTTTCACCCACCTCTAACACTGGTCTCCATTGAACTGTCCATGCATTGCAGTTAACTGATGTGTTATTTAGTTGATTTATGAGTCAATAATTAGTGAATTAATTAATAATTAATTCAAACCACTCATCACTAGTGTATTTTTCAGTTAGACTAAATACAACTAGTTCAACTAAGTTAAACCGAACACAACTCCACCAACTGTCTCATCAACTCCACCAAACTCTACCACTTGAGTCCTAACTGAAGTCAAACATGAAATAGCTCAACTAACCCTTAGGAAAAGTGTATTTCCTTCTATCAGCTGCATGTGCCACATCCAAGCATCAAACTGAAGTGCTCCAAGAGGATAAGATAATGTTTATAGTCTAAATGTTATTAAGGGTTAATAATATCTGACTGTTCTATTTTTAGCCCGACAGTCTAAAAATAGAAACCGCCCAATGTCTAAAAATAGAGGTCCATATATTTTTACCAACTCGACCAGTCATCAATAAATATCATCCTGCAACTCATAGACCATGATCCATATGTCTAAAAATAGACATAGTCTAAAAATAGACTTTGCGCCAAAAATAGCCTGCGGGCCCACTTAGTGAAGGCAACTTCATTTCAGTAAGCTCCATCATCTTGTTGCATTTTCAACACTCCCTCTCAACAAGATATGGATTATCTACAACCCCTATCCTGCCTCTGTGGTATTCGAATTTTCTCCTGGTGAGCGCCTTTGTCAAGATGTCAGCATCCTGATCCTCCGTGGGAATATATGAGAGTAACATGATTCTCCGCTGCACACAATCTCTGATATGATGGTACCTGATGTCGATGTGTTTGGATCTATCATAAAATACTGGATTAGCCGAGAGTTTAATGCAACTCTGGTTATCACAATAAATCACAGTATGATCTCCAAATGGCAAGCCCAGGCTGCTTAGACCAAAATCCACCTCATGTATGGCCTACTTGGTACGGCCAAGCTACTTGCCATGTCCTCGGCCTCTGCGAAATGAGTTCCATGGATCTCTGCTTCCTGCTGTACCAAGAAACTGCTGTCGACTCGATACTGAAAATCCCTCCAGATGTGCTCTTTCTGTCTGTTGGGCTCCCTGCCCAATCTGCATCCGTGAAGCCATGTAGCTTCACCTCATCCGACTGTCTGTACCATAATCCATATCCCGATGTGCCTCTGAGATATCTCAATACATGCTTCCCCGCCTTCCAAAAGAGCTTGGTAGGCTTAACCATAGCTTGTGAAAGTTGGTTAACAACATAGCATATGTCGGGTCGTGTATTGACCAGATACATAAGCGACCCCACCAACTGTCGATAAACAGTGGCATCCACTACCTCCGCTGAAGTAGCATCCTCCTTCCTCCAACCTCCAGGAAGAGGAGTATCAACAGGCTTGCAGCCATGCATGTTGAACTTCTCTAGTATTTCCTGGGCATACTTACCCTGAGAAACAAATAGTCCATCACTGCGCTGCCAAATTTCCAATCCCAGGAAATAATGAAGGAGGCCCAAGTCCTTCATCTCAAACTCTCTAGCAAGATCTTCCTTGCATGAAAGTATCAACAGCTCATCACCCGTCAAAATCAGATCATCTACATACAGTACAATGATCAGCAACTTCCCCTCCACCACAATCTGGTACAGGTTAGGATCCGCCTCACTCTTGGAGAATCCAAGTCTAGTGAAATAACTGTCTATCCGTGTGTACCAAGCACGAGGTGCTTGTTTCAACCCATACAGTGCTCTCTTGAGTCTGCACACATGCGACTCACTGCTGAAGATCTTGAAACCTTCGGGCTGCTCTATGTACACCTCCTCCTCAATGACTCTGTTGAGGAACGCAGTCTTCACATCCATCTGATGGATGTGCCACCCCATCTGCGCTGAGAGAGCTAGGATCGTCCGTATGGAAGAGTACCTTGCGACAGGTGCAAAGGTCTCCTCATAATCGATCCCCTTGATCTGTGAGAAGCCACGGGCAAAAAATCTTGCCTTGTACTTCTCCACACTCCCGTCAGTCGCCTGCTTCACTTTGTAGATCCATCGCGAACCCACCACTGATTTCCCCTCCGGTCTTGGAACAATCTCCCATGCACTATTTCTGACAATCGAATCATACTCTTCCACCATGGCATCTACCCATGCGGGGTCCTCCACAGCTTCCTCGAAAGAGGATGGCTCCGTCACGACAAATTTTCTCATAAGAGCCATGTATCCAGTGTACCGATCTGGTGGCTGTCTCTGTCTGCGCTGTACTGTAGGTGGTCCTACAATCTTCTCTGCATCTTGAACCAGTCGCTCAGCTTCTGTAGTGCGCTTGCACCCTCTGATGGTTGGCGCTGCATGAATGGTCTCTTCCACTCCATGAACTTCCTCTTGTGGCTGATCCACATCCGAAAGCTCATCCTTAGGAACTAATAGCTCCTCATCTGCATGCAAGTGTGGCTCCCTCTCAAGTGAACACTTCATGGCTTTCTCCTCCTGAAATTTGATATCCCGTCACACAACAGTCTTGCGACTATCTGGAAAATACACCCGATAGTTGTGAGGTGTATCAGTGTACCCCACAAATATTCCAACCTCTGCGGTCGGATCCAACTTCTTCCTAGCATCCTTCGTCACATGCGAGTAGACAGGTGAACCAAAAATCCTCAAATGGGAAATGTCATGTCTCTTACCAGAAAATGCCTCCTCCAGTGTACTCATGCCAAGTATCTTGTGAGGACAACGGTTCTACACATATACTGCAGTATTGCATGCCTCCACCCACAAGTGAAGGGGTAGGACCTGGTCATGCAACATCGCACATGCAGCACCCACGATCGTTTTGTTCTTCCGCTTAGCAACCCTATTCTGCTGTGGGTTATGGGGTGCGATGAGCTCTCTATGAATCCCTTTTGTGCTACAAAATTCCTTGAATTCAGCAGAGATGAATTCACCACCATTGTCGCTCCTAAGAGCCTTCACATTCTTCCTCGATTCCTTCTCAACCAGCGCCTTGAACTCACAGAACTTTGAGTATGTCTCGCTCTTCTTCTGCATGAAGAAGATCCAGCACTTTCGAGAAAAATCATCAACAAAGATCACATAGTACTTGTGCCTTGCTGTCAAAGCTACTGAGAAAGGTCCACACACGTCTGTGTGAATTCTCTCAAGGATCATCATGGCATGACTATCCTTCTCGTGAAAGGTGGCTTTCACAAATTTTCCCAAGGTACACCCCTTGCACTGATCTGACTGCGCAAGAGTACCCTTAGGAAGCCCAGTAGAAATCTACTGTAGTATCTTCAAAGCACCATGCTGAAGGTGGCCCAATCTCCGGTGCCATAGCTCGCCATCATCCCGGCTCACCACTCCTCCCGCCTTGCATGCCATTGCTGCACAGCCATCTACTTGCAACTGATAAAGGTTCTTGACTCAAACCCCTATCTTTCAGGTTTCTCTAGTTATCTTACTGCGCAGGAAAGCTTTTCCCTCACTGAAGACAACATCATACCCCTTGTCTTCCAACATCGCCACAGAGATCAGATTCTTCTTCAATCCTGGAACATGCATCACTTCCTTCAATACGAAGGGTTTACAAGAATCCCTCTCAAAGGAAATGGTACCGATACCGGTCGCACTATATCTACCATCATCGCCCATATCGATGTGCACTCCAAGATCTTTCTCATCTAGATCTGAGAACAGATCTCGATCTCCAGTCATGTGAAAAGACGCACCACTATTCAAGAACCATACTGATCCCATCACACTTGAAACCAAGCATGCGATCAGTGAAAAATATAGCTCAAACTACGAGGCTAAGGCCTCTCCAGTTGCAGATTCAGCAGCCTACTTATTTTTCTTCTTCTGCGGACAATTTGTGGCATAATGTCCGTGCTGGTGACAGTGAAAGCACTTCACCTTGGACATGCCCTACTTCTTGCCTTTCGTGCTAGAATGAGAAGCTTTCTTACTCTTCCCCTTCTTTTCTTTGGTAGCCAAAGCACAATTTTCTTCATCAGATGCCTTTGATGAAGATCCGTCGTTCGTATTCCAACTTATCTCCTCTTGCACGAGATCCGACCAAAGTCGCTCCCATCCCAGCAATTTCTCCCGACCATTGACAAAATCCTGATAGGCATGCCAACTCTTTGGAAGACCAAGGAGAGCCAAGCTCACGAATTCCTCATCATCGATAGTCACACCCACACTTCCCAGCTCATCCCTGCATTGGATGAACTTCGTGAGGTACTTCGGCATACTGTCGCCTTTCTCCATCTTAATATGTCTGAGTTTATCCTTGAGCGCCAACTTCCTCTGGTCACTCTTGCTTTGGAATAGATCTGTCAACGCTTTCCACATCAATTATGGAGAAGCTTTTCCATGCATGCTGGATACAATGTGATCCTTCATGCCCTCCAACAGAATCCTTCGACATTTCGCCATCTTCTTTTGCCAAGCCTCAACTTTAGCAGCATCAGTAGGCTTTGGGATCTCAGCTTCTATGAACTCCTTCAGCCCGTCATCTAATACCGCCTCCATCCAGTCCTTCAATGCAACATAATTCGAACTGCCCTCAAGGGCATATTCCAGTCGCAATCCGTTGAAAGACATTTCAACTCTGGCAACAAGAAAACTACTGCAAATTCGAATTCCAAATTCTGCTGCAAATTCGAATTCCAAGCTCAAAACTCAGTTGCTTCTGGATCTGTGAGAACAAATTATTTCTAGCACAGAGATCTATTGTAAGGGAATTTACTGGATATATCACCTTTCAAAGAAAGGATGGATCCAGAGGCTACCTGGCCTGTTACAGACTCTGTCTACCGAAAATAATTGTAATCACTGTAATAGATCCGATGATCAATTCTGCTCCGATACCATGTAGAAATTTGAATAATTTGCTGAGTTATTCACCGAGATTATCCTGATTACACACTATTTAAGCTTCATCCATAATACATAACCTCTTCTACAATTTATCATCAATATGCGGAAATAGAAAGCAGTCGCATGCGCTCATTAAAACATAATCAAGCACATATATCAACACAGTATGTAATGGGGAAAGCAATAGCTGAGAACCCCCAACTATCTGTATATTATAATGATAGAGAACATGTAACAATACATAGCAAAATACTCCTCACAAGTACTCAGTACTATCTCCAAAAGTTACACACAAACTATCTGAGATTTGAACAAGTCATGGGTTCAAATCTTCTCCACAAGTCTGCTTGCCTCTACTGCACAATCCAAGTGAGTAATGAGTGAGATCCAAGTTTGAATCCCACTAGCTCCAACTGGCAATCCTCATTGGAAATCTCCATCAATTGGTGTGCAAATCTCATGCACAATCATGGTCACAACTGATAGTCACACTCACCCTTTCACCCACTTCTAACACTGGTCTCCACTAAACTGTCCATGCATTGTAGTTAACTGATGTGTTCTTTAGTTGATTTATGAGTTAATAATTAGTGAATTAATTAATAATTAATTCACACCACTCATCACTAGTGTATTTTTCAGTTAGACTAAATACAACTAGTTCAACTAAGTTAAACCGAACACAACTCCACCAACCGTCTCATCAACTCCACCAAACTCTGCCACATGAGTTCTAACTGAAGTCAACCATGCAATAGCTCAACTAACCCTTAGGAAAAGCGTATTTCCTTCTGTCAGTTGCATGTGCCACATCCAAGCATCAAACTGAAGTGCTCCAAGAGGATAAGAAAATGTTTATAGTCTAAATGTTATTAAGGGTTAATAATATTTGAATGTTCTATTTTTAGCCCGGCAGTCTAAAAATAGAAACCGCCCAATGTCTAAAAATAGAGGTCCATCTATTTTTACCAACTCGACCAATCATCCATAAATATCATCCTGCAACTCATAGACCATGATCCATATGTCTAAAAATAGACATAGTCTAAAAATAGACTTTGCGCCAAAAATAGCCTGCGGGCTCACTTAGTGAAGGCGACTTCATTTCACTAAGCTCCATCATCTTGTTGCATTTTCAACACTCCCTCTCAACAAGATATGGATTATCTGCAACCCCTATCCTACCTCTGTGGTATTCAAATTTTCTCTTGGTGAGCGCCTTTGTCAAGATGTCAGCATCCTGATCCTCTGTGGGAATATATGAGAGTAACATGATTCTCCGCTGCACACAATCTCTGATATGATGGTACCTGATGTCGATGTGTTTGGATCTATCATAAAATACTGGATTAGCTGAGATTTTAATGCAACTCTGGTTATCACAATAAATCACAGTAGGCTCCAAATGTGACCCGAACAACCCGACCAAAATCTTCCTCATCCATATGGCCTCGCATGCAGCAAAGCTTGCTACCATATACTCAGCCTCTTCTGAACTGAGTGCCACGGATCTCTGCTTCCTGCTGTACCAAGAAATTTTTGTCGACTTGATATTGAAGATCCCTCCAAATGTGCTCTTTCTGTCCGTTGGGCTCCCTGCCCAATCTGCATCCGTGAAGCCACATAGCTTCACCTCATCCTCCTGTCTGTACCACAAGCCATATCCCGATGTGCCTCTAAGATAACGAAATACATGCTTGCCTACCTTCCAGAAGAGCTTGGTAGGCTTAACCATAGCTTGCGAAAGCTGGTTAACAGCATAGCATATATCGGGTCGTGTATTGACCAGATACATAAGCGACCCCACCAACTGTCGATAAACAGTGGCATCCACTACCTCCGCTCAAGTAGCATCCTCCTTCCTCCAACCTCCAGGAAGAGGAGTATCAATAGGCTTGCAGCCATGCATGTTGAACTTCTCCAGTATCTCCCTGGCATACTTACCCTGAGAAACAAACAGTCCATCACTGCGCTGCCAAATTTCCAATCCCAGGAAATAATGAAGGAGGCCCAAGTCCTTCATCTCAAACTCTCTAGCAAGATCCTCCTTGCATGAAAGTATCAACAACTCATCACCCGTCAAAATCAGATCATCTACATACAGTACAATGATCAGCAACTTCCCTTCCACCACAATCTGGTACAGGTTATGATCTTCCTCACTCTTGGAGAATCCAAGTCCGGCGAAATAACTGTCTATCCGTGTGTACCAAGCACGAGGTGCTTGCTTCAACCCGTACAGTGCTCTCTTGAGTTTGCACACATGCGACTCACTGTTGAAGATCTCGAAACCTTCAGGCTGCTCTATGTACACCTCCTCCTCAATGAATCCGTTGAGGAACGCAGTCTTCACATCCATCTCATGGATGTGCCACCCCATCTGCATTGAGAGAGCTAGGATCGTCCGTATGGAAGAGTACCTTGCGACAGGTGCAAAGGTCTCCTCATAATCGATCCCCTCGATCTGTGAGAAGCCACGGGCAACAAATCTTGCCTTGTACCTCTCCACACTCCCGTCAGCCGCCTCCTTCACTTTGTAGATCCATCGCGAACCCACCACTGATTTCCCCTCCGGTCTTGGGACAATCTCCCATGCACTGTTTCTGACAATCGAATCATACTCTTCCACCATGGCATCTACCCATGCGGGGTCCTCCACAGCTTCCTCGAAAGAGGATGGCTCCGTCACGACACATTTGTTCATAAGAGCCATGTATCCAGTGTACCGATCCGGTGACTGTCTCTGTCTGTGCTGTACTTTAGGTGGTCCTACAATCTTCTCTGCATCTTGAACCAGTCGCTCAGCTTCTGTAGTGCGCTTGCGCCGTCTGATGGTTGGCGCTACATGAGTGGTCTCTTCCACTCCATGAAATTCCTCTTGTGGCTGATCCACATCCGGAATCTCATCCTTAGGAACTAATAGCTCCTCATCTACATGCAAGTGTGGCTCCCTCTCAAGCGAACACTTCATGGCTTTCTCCTCCTGAAATTTGATATCCCGTCGCACAACAGTCTTGTGACTGTCTGGAAAATACACCCGATAGTTTTGAGGTGTATCAGTGTACCCCACAAATATTCCATCCTCTGCGGTCAGATCTAGCTTCTTCCTGGCATCCTTCGTCACATGCAAGTAGACAGGTGAACCAAAAATCCTCAAATGGGAAATGTCATGTCTCTTACCAGAAAACGCCTCCTCCGATGTACTCATGCCATGTATCTTGTGAGGACAACGGTTCTGCACATATACTGCAGTATTGCATGCCTCCGCCCACAAGTGAAGGGGTAGGCCCTGGTCATGCAACATCGCACGTGCAGCACCCACGATCGTTCTGTTCTTCCGCTCAGCAACCCTATTCTGCTGTGGGTTATGGGGTGCAATGAGCTCTCTCTGAATCCCATTCTGTGCTGCAAAATTTCTTGAATTCAGCAGAGATGAATTCACCACCATTGTCACTCCTAAGAGCCTTCACATGCTTCCTGGATTCCTTCTCAACCAGCGCCTTGAACTCACAGAACTTTGAGTATGTCTCGCTCTTCTTCTGCATGAAGAAAATCTAGCACTTCCGAGAAAAATCATCAACAAAGATCACATAGTACTTGTGCCTTGCTATCGAAGCTACTGAGAAACGTCCACACACGTCTGTGTGAATTCTCTCAAGGATTGTCGTGGCACAACTATCCTTCTCGTGAAAGGTGGCTTTCATAAATTTTCCCAAGGTACACCCCTTGCACTGATCTTACTGCGCAAGAGTGCCCTGAGGAAGCCCAGTAGAAATCTGCTGCAGTATCTTCAAAGCGCCATGGTGAAGGTGGCCCAATCTCCGGTGCCACAGCTCGCCATCATCCCGGCTCACCACTCCTCCCGCCTTGCATGCCATTGCTGCACAACCATCTACTTGCAACTGATAAAGGTTCTTGACTCGAACCCCTATCTTTCGGGTTTCTTCAGTTGTCTTACTGTGTAGGAAAGCTTTTCCCTCGCTGAAGACAACATCATACCCCTTGTCTTCCAACATCGCCATAGAGATCATATTCTTCTTCAATCCTGGAACATGCATCATTTCCTTCAATACGAAGGGTTTACAAGAATCCCTCTCAGAGGAAATGGTACCGATACTGGTCGCACTATATCTACCATCATCGCCCATCTCGATGTGCACTCCAAGATCTTTCTCACCCAGATCTGAGAATAGATCTCGATCTCCAATCATGTGAAAAGACGCACCACTGTCCAAGAACCATAATGATCCCATCACACTTGAAACCAATCATGCGATCAGTGAAAAATCCAGCTTAAAATGCGAGGCTAAGGCCTCTCCAGCTGCAGATTCAGCAGCCTACTTATTTTTCTTCTTCTGCGGACAATTTGTGGCATAATGTCCATGCTGGTGACAGTGAAAGCACTTCACCTTGGACATGTCCTGCTTCTTTCCTTTCGCACCGGAATGAGAAGCTTTCTTTCTCTTCCCCTTCTTTGCTTTGGTAGCCAAAGCACAATTTTCTTCATCAGATGCCTTTGATGAAGATCCGTCCCTGGTATTCCGCCTTATCTCCTCCTGCACGAGATCCGACCAAAGTCGCTCCCATCCCAGCAATTTCTCCCGACCATTGACATAATCCTGATAGGCATGCCAACTCTTCAGAAGACCAAGGAGAGCCAAGCTCACCAATTCCTCATCATCGATAGTCACCCCCACACTTCCCAGCTTATCCCTACATTGGATGAACTTCGTGAGGTACTTCGGCATACTGTCGCCTTTCTCCATCTTAATATGTCTGAGTTTATCCTTGAGCGCCAACTTCCTATGGTCGCTCTTGCTTTGGAATAGATCTGTCAATGCTTTCCACATCAATTATGGAGAATATTTTTCATGCATGCTGGATACAATGTGATCCTTCACACCCTCCAACAGAATCCTTCGACATTTCGCCATCTTCTTTTGCCAAGCCTCAACTTTAGCAGCATCAGTAGGCTTTGGGATCTCAGATTCTATGAAATCCTTCAGCCCATCATCTAATACCGCCTCCATCCGGTCCTTCAATGCAAAATAATTCGAACTGCCCTCAAGGGAATATTCCAGTCGCAATCCGTTGAAAGACATTTCAACTTTGGCACCAAGAAAACTACTGCAAATTCGAATTCCAAATTCTGCTGCAAATTCGAATTCCAAGCTCAAAACTCAGCTGCTTCTGGATCTGTAAGAACAAATTATTTCTAGCATAGAGATCGATTGTAAGGGCATTTACTAGATATATCACCTTTCAAAGAAAGGATGGATCCAGAGGCTACCTGGCCCGTTACAGACTCTGTCTACCTAAAATAATTGTAATCACTGTAATAGATCCGATGATCAATTCTGCTCCGATACCATGTAGAAATTTGAATAATTTGCTGAATTATTCACCGAGATTATCCCGATTACACACTATTTAAGCTTCATGCATAATACATAACCTCTTCTACAATTGATAATCAATATGCGGAAATAGAAAGCAGTCGCATGCGCTCATTAAAACATAATCAAGCACACATATCAACACAGGATGTAATGGGGAAAGAAATAGCTGAAAACAACCAACTATCTATATATTATAATGATAGATAACATGTAACAATACATAGCACAATACTCCTCACAAGTACTCAGTACTATCTCCAAAAAGTTACACACAAACTAACTGAGATTTGAACAAGTCATGGGTTCAAATCTTCTCCACAAGTCTGCCTGCCTCTACTGCACAATCCAAGTGAGTAATGAATGAGATCCAAGTTCAAATCCCACTAGCTACAACTATGCAATCCTCATTGGAAATCTCCATCATTGTGTGTGCAAATCTCATGCACAGTTGTAGTCACAAATGATAGTCACACTCACCCTTTCACCCACCTCTAACACTGGTCTCCACTAAACTGTCCATGCATTGCAGTTAACTGATGTGTTCTTTAGTTGATTTATGAGTTAATAATTAGTGAATTAATTAATAACTAATTCACACCACTCATCACTAGTGTATTTTTTAGTTAGACTAAATACAACTAGTTCAACTAAGTTAAACCGAACACAACTCCACCAACTGTCTCATCAACTCCACCAAACTCTGCCACTTGAGTCCTAACTAAAGTCAACCATGCAATAGCTCAACTAACCCTTAGGAAAAGCATATTTCCTTTTGTCAGTTGCATGTGCCACATCCAAGCATCAAACTGAAGTGCTCCAAGAGGATAAGATAATGTTTATAGTCTAAATATTATTAAGGGTTAATAATATTTGACTGTTCTATTTTTAGCCCGGCAGTCTAAAAATAGAAACCGCCCAATGTCTAAAAATAGAGGTCCATCTATTTTTACCAACTCGACTAATCATCCATAAATAGCATCCTGCAACTCATAGACCATGATCCCTATGTCTAAAAATAGACATAGTCTAAAAATAGACTTTGCGCCAAAAATAGCCTGCGGGCCCACTTAGTGAAGGCGACTTCATTTCACTAAGCTCCATCATCTTGTTGCATTTTCAACAATAAATTGTAATTTCATCTCATAACAAATTGTGTCAGTTAACTAAGTCATGATGCTTGAGTTACCTCAAAAAATTTGAGTTGAGGGTCTAAGATGAGGCATTTAGAGGGATTAATCAAATATTTTTGGGGTCCAGTTGCAGTTGATGCATTATTCGGGTGTAGGTGTGAATTAGTTAACTTAATTAAATGATTTTAAACTAGTTTAAATATTTCTGACTAAGTGATGATCTAGTGAGAGTTCGACCAGTGAATTAAATTAGATTTAATTCACAATGAGTGATAAATCAGATAACTAATGATTCACTATTAATAGTTGCATGCATGTCAGTTCCGAGGAGGACCTAGTTGAGACACATGTTGAAGGGAACATAACTATTAGTTGTATTTATACAAAATTTCCCATGTGCAACTATAAATTCATTGGGATGCCATGATGGATTTCCCAACCAAGGAAGACTGATTTTCCTAATTAATAGGGAGCTAATTCCCTAGGAATTGCATGAGTAAGGTAGGTTGAAGGAAGGCTAATAATTGGCTAAATACTAGACCGAGTTTTCTTAGATCAGCAGGAGACAATTGGAAGAGTGTTGGAGAATATCATGAGAGATTAAGCACTGTATTGTTTCATGATTCCTTGACTTAATACACAATAGAGATTCTCCCAAGTGATATGCGTAGCTACTGACATAAATGAAGGATATTTGTCAGGATCCTAATGAATATTTATGGGAGGCCGATCAAAGGTTGAAGTGCACCATCAGAGATGGTAGATTTTTTATTGATGATACTTAGCATAAGGAATGGTTCACTTCTGTGTTGCTGCCACATCTGCACCAGCCATTAGGTCAGCAAAATATTTCCACATAAGATGAGGTTGTGGAGGTCGCAATGAAATTGGAGGCTACCCCAACACCTATTGTGTTGGGAACTCAATAGATTCAGAATCAACTAGAAGCCATGCATCTATAAATTCAAATTCTGTGCAAACACAAAGGCAAGGAATTTTGTGCAAAGGTGTGGTGTATAAAATGCAAAACGTGCCCATAAAGACTAGTGTCCCATCTTCAACAATTATATGAATGTTGGAGGTCCTATCCCATTGAAGAATCATGTATGGTGCATTATCTGTCAGATTGCTGGATTACATGACACAAATTCTTGCCCAAGGATTGGAAAATAGCAACTTGACTTGAAGCAGTTATTTTTCAAATTATGTTTTTCATTAGGGCATGATGAGCAACATTGTCTTACCTATGATATGATGTTGGATAAAGTAGAGATATATAAAATGTAGGTTGAGCCTATATCACCAGCATCCACTTCTGGGCATGGAGGATTCCAAGGAAGAGGAAGAGGTCGAGGAGGTGGATCAGTTGGCTGAGGAAGAGGACAAGTGATTTTCTATAAATGTGGTGATGCTAGCCATTATGCATGCGACTGTCCAAATCCAGCACGACAGTCCTACAGGAATTGTAGACAATTTGATCATGTCATAGAAGATTTTCTTGTCTTTATTCCTAAAATGCAGGAAACGAAGATGTAAACCCCGACACAAAATCTTCAAATGGTTCACGCAAAAACTTGTGAAGAAGACCCATGTGTGAATATGGTTACCAGGATTGGTGTAGCCACTAATGAAGATAAAGGAAAGTAACAAAACGCTGATGTATGGATCCGCAAAGCACCTAAAAACAAATAAGGCTTTAATATTCAATGTGAAAAATATAACTTTATTGAAGCACAGAAAGAATTTGCAGAAGGAAGTACATCAACATCTAGTATAATACTAAGGGAAGCAGGAAGATATGAGGAGATTAAACCATTTCTACAAGCATGTATAAATTTGTTGTGCAGTAAGAAGGTCGTTGAAAATTTGCAGGCATTAATAGATAATTTCACAGAGAAATAACAACGAGCAGTCAATAAAATATACAAGAAAAAGAAGAGAACGGGTAGGGAGATGCATATGAATTCTTATATTGGTACTTATGAAATGGAACAAGTTATTCTAGATCTGGGATCAGATGCTAATGTTCTACCTAAGCAAACATGGCAGCACATGGGAGAGCCAAAGCTGGAATGGTCTACTATTTAGCTGTGCATGGCCAATCAACAAAATATGATTCCTTTAGGGAGGTTGTCATAAGTTGTGGTCAATATAGAGGGCGTTAAGGTGATCTTAGACTTTGAATTCATACAAATTGTAGATGATACTGATCCATATCCCATGCTCCTAGGATTGGATTGGGCCATTGACATGGATGGTGTCATCAATTTAAAGAGAAGGAGGATGGAATTTGAAAGCAATGGAGAAGGGGTCATCATTCCTATAGATCCTGTAGAAGGCCAAAGATATACAAAACCAATGCATGCTACAGACGAGATCAATCAAATATATAAGCTAACTTTGCATGAGGAAGATTGGATTAATCCAACAACAAATGGGAATCTTAAGTGGGAGAAGGATAGGTCTTGTTTTTCAGACTCTGATGAAGAACTAGAAAATTGGCAGAACCACCTGCATGAGGTGTCTCCATTGCACTGTAATCATGTGACGTAATATTTGCATTGTATTACATCTAAGATACATGATTTACCACACTATGATGGCTCCACTGGTGTCAACATGTTTTTCAGAGAGCTGTAAAGGAATGATTTGGAAGGACAAAGATTTCATGCCCTGGACCTTGGCTTGCGCACTACTCCAGCAAGATGGTGGGAAAATCATAAGGAGAATATGGGTAACTGGGAGGAATGTGCACGCATGATGAGCTTGTGGTTTGAATGTCCGGTTACTAAAATGGAAGATGTATACTCTAGCAAAGAGGATCGGCATAGATATTTGGCCAGATGGAATCAAGTATGGGGTGTAGATCCAAGACCTAAATGGGTCCATATGTTTATTCACATGTTGGGAAAGGTGGCTACCAAATGGTACTTTGAGACAGAGCTGGGTAGAGGCACTAGTGAATGGTCCGCGATGACATATAGTTTTATTCTTACATTTAGTTCGGAACATGATGACCAAGCTTTGATCCCATAAATTATTAATGCACTAGTAACGCAGACTATGAATTATAGACAATTGACACTTGTGGAGTCTAGGGAGTCGCGCATGGTCAAAGTAATTGTTATCACACATAAATTTTTAACACTTTCATTAATAGGGTTTTACAATTAATCCACCTAGGTTCATGTTGCCTCATAGTCAGTTTCATGAAATTAAAAAAAATAAAAATAAATAAAAATAAATAAATAAATAAATTACATATGTTGATGTCTACCCAAGGCTAACGTTCATCACATTACTACATATAATTTACAACTTTGTTTTATTTTTTTGGCATGACATTTTATTAGATTTTGCCAAAAAAATTTGTATATTCAATATTCTTTCTTGTATCTATGGAGTTGTGGTTTATTGATTGAGATAAAGGTCATCAAGTTATGGTTTGATAATTGAAATAGAGCATAACCATATTATTCAATTGGGTCTAGTCTACGTGGTTGAGAGAAGTGTCTTCCTTCTCACGTAGGATGATTTTGTTGTATTAGACTTGAGCCCCAAATAATCCATTTTATCCCAGGTACCATATTTAGACTAAGGGGATTTTCCTAGTGGGTTTCCTTAGGATATATATATATTTGATGGAAAAAAAGAGCATAACAATATGAATGATCAAAGTTCAACCTTCAACATATATACAATTTTGAATTCATATGAAATGTTGATTTAATTAAAACCTTTCCCTTCTTTTTTGTAAGAACTTTTGATATTCACAACAACTTTATTCTGGTTTGAAAAACCTCCACTCTATATTTTCACTCCCCTACCCATAATAATCAAGGCCAACATACTCACCTCTACTGCTGGGCACCATACTATCCTATTTCCCATAAAAAAACACTCATGTATGGATGATGGCGCTAATCAAACCTATGCTACGAGACCATAAAACCATGCAATGGAATGATAAACACCCCAATCTCAAACAAGATGCCAAATGAACCTTGGATTAAGAAATAAGTCGCAAGTGAACCTCTAATGTAGCTCTTGACCTTAAATATTCCCTTCCCATCACCAAACACCATTCTATTTCTCTTCATCACTTAGTCTTTTAAATTTAATAAGGGCTTTGAGTCTTCTCACTCATATTCCCCATTAACCATGTGAATGTAGAGAGCACCTCATTCACACCCAAAAGGGATCAATATAGGAATGTATCATTAGACAGATCTCATTAAAGTACATTTTATGCCAAGAAAAAAACATGGATGTGCTCTTCACCCTTATGAGAGTGTGAGTATGATGAAAGGTGAAACTAAACTATCAGCTAACCATTTTAGTAAGGTGAGTGAATGATTCAGGAAGTAAGGATCTAGGGAGGTAAATATAGTCAAGTCTACATTCTTCTCATTTTCACAAGAATAAGGTGTCGATGCTTTCTTATTTTGTCTAACATTTGAATTGTGGCCGCGGGGGGGAGGGGGGGGGGTGAAGAAATAAGGAGAACCTTACCTTATAACTAATGTAATGCCATTACCTAGTTAGAATACTTATAAAGCCTTGGATGAACAACCCGTACTTAGTAAAAATGTGAAGGTAAATATTTACTAATCTATTTTCAATCAATAATTTATTCCTCAAATGGACCTACAAAAAGGAAGCATGCCATGAATTAAGATCAATAAAGTTTGGACAAGATAAAGTATCATATGTTTATTTTCTAGTTCCTTATGATGGGTACATTGTTCACCCGAAATGTCAAATAGGGTAAACATCTACACAATTTATTTCCAAAATATTTTAACAAGGTTGAATCTCATTTATCTAGGCTTTGAGTAGTGTAAAACTTGTGGATACCGATGATAAAATATTACAACTAATTATTAGAAATAATTGATGTCATACTTAGTTTAAATTGACGAAGGGTTCATTGACGAAAAATCTTTGAAAACTCAATGCAAATGAAATTAGAAGGGTTATCCTTTACGTTATAAAAAAATTAAATACAAAAAAAATTCACAAATTTTGAAGAAAGGAAGAGCCCACATTATCGAGTGCACTTGGCATAAAATCTAACATTCATGTGAAAGCACCATAAGATCAGCCTCAAGAAAGAGTAAACTGGGTGGTTCGGTGATTGAGGCAGGCTATTAATTCCCTCACCACGTGTGTTTGATTCCCTATAATAACATGTTAAGCCTGTTGTGATGAATATGACGATAGTCCAACATTGAAAATAAAAAAAACAAAAAAAAAAACACCCTAATAAAAAATAAAAAAAGCACCCTAACATCGATTTAAGCAATTTAAGTGCTATTTTGTGGATGTTTGATAGTCATATGTAAAACGCGGCAATTATAGAGCCCATGCAAGTAAAAGGAATTTGAAAAAGAGTGAACTGCAGGCTAAATCCAAGCCCAATGATTCTTGAAGAGGGTTTATGTGGGGTTCTAAGGGTGAAAACATTTTGTGAATGGTGCAGAGATGGGAGTAATTGAGGACAAAAGCATGTCGGAAGTGATGCTAGACACCACATATTTTGTTGTAAATTCCTCGGTTATCCTTCTTCCATTTCTCGAGCGACTGAAACCCTCGTGGGTACTGGAGAAATTACTAAGGTGAGACCGCCTCTTTCTTATTCACTTGCTTAAGAACCCAACTACATTTACATGAGATTTGATTTGTTTGAGATTTTATATTCAAGGAAAAATTGGATTTAATGGAAAATGGGTTGCAAATGGTTGTATATGTTGTGATAATATATTGGAATTCCTTGAGGCTTCCACGATAGCCTTCTTTACTAATCCTATTCTCGTTCCTTTCTTTTATAAACCGTGATCACATTTTTTCGTAATTGTAGCATGAGTTGTGGTTTATTGATTGAGATAAAGGTCATCAAGTTAAGGTTTGATAGTTGAAATAGAGCATAACCATATTAGTCAATTGGGTCTAGTCTACGTGGTTGAGAGAAGTGTCTTCCTTCCCACCTAGGATAATTTCTTACAAGTGACATGTTGAGCCCTTAATAAGTATATTGCTGTATTAGACTTGAGCCCCAAATAATTCATTTTATCCCGGATACCATATTTAGACTGAGGGGATTTTCCTAGTGGGTTTCCTTAGGATATATATATTTGATGGAAAAAAAATAGCATAACAATATCCATGATCAAAGTTCAACCTTCAACATATATACAATTTTAAATTGATATGAAATTTCTATTTAATTAAAACGTTTCCCTTCCTTTTTGTAAGAAATTTTGATATTCACAACAACTTTATTATGGTTTGAAAAACCGCCACTCTATATTTTCACTCCCCTACCCATAAAAATCAAGGGCAACATACTCACCCCCACTGTTGGGCACCATACTATCCTATTTCCCATAAAAAACACTCATGTATGGATGATGGAGCTAATTACACTTATGCTACAAGACCATAAAACCATACAATGGAATGATAAACACACCAATCTCAAACAAGATGCCAAATGAACCTTGGATTAAGAAATAAGTCGCAAGTGAACCTCCAATGTAGCTCTTGACCTTAGATATTCCCTTCCCATCACCAAACACCATTATCTTTCTCTTCATCACTTAGCCTTTTAAATTTAAGAAGGGATTTGAGTCTTCTCACTCATATTCTTCATTAACCATGAGAAAGTAGACAACACCTTATTCACACCCAAAAGGGATCAATATAGGAATGTATCATTAGATAGATCTCATTAAAGTACATTTTATTCCAAGAAACAAACATGGAGGTCCTCTTCACCCTCACGAGAGTGTGAGTATCATGAAAGGTGAAACTAAACTATCATCTAATCATTTCAAGAAGGTGAGTGAATGATTCAAGAAGGAGTCTGGGAGGTCAATCTAGTCAAGTCTACATTCTTCTCATTTTCACAAGAATAAGGGTGTCGATTCTTTCTTATTTGGTCTAACATTTGAAGTGTGTGTGTGAATAAATAGGAGAGCTTGGACCTTCTAACTAAGGTAATGCCATTACTTAGTCAAAATACTTATAAAAACCTTAGACAACCCATTTACCTCAAGGTTGTTAGTGACTTATATGATCTTTATATATGTAATCAGGATTTTATGTAATCTCCTTGATAACGACTCTAAAATTTCATAGCCATGTAGCAAAAATCTGGGATCAACACCCATTGACCTTTATAAGGATATTAGTTAAATCAAACCTCGCCAAAGTATCTCTCTCAAATGAAACAAGAAGTAATGAAGCATTATTTTCCATGCCAAAGGCACAAGAAAAAATAACTAACCTTTGAAGAAAGATACGGCTAACTTTATTGTATGCCTTTTATGATTGGTTTTGATTCACATTCACAATAAAGCTAATTTTTACTCTTTTGGTCATTCTCTTCTTTTCCTTTTTGCATTATTGTGTTAGTGTGCTAATGGACAAGTCAAGTGTTATTGAAAAAAGGAAAACATAAATATATTGAATGATTTATTTCTTTTATTTATGATATTATGATACTCTAATAATCATGCACATAATTACTAATAATGGACATCATCCGAGAAGAAAGAAAGTGGATGCCAATTCATGAAGTCAAAACATAGATCCTACATGGTTCCTCCCCCTCTTGACATGGTCGGTCGGATAATAGAAGTGTGCCTTCTCTTTGAACCGCAAATTTCCCTCTCACAACAAAACTTCATTCATTCGTACCCATCAATTCAGTTTTCCATGCTTTGTTCCTTTCATTTGACTTATTTATTTTTCAGGAAATTATCCCTTTCTTAATGCGAGGGTGAGTGTGAAGTCAATACAGCAATATTCATAGGCACCTAGCCATTACAAAATATTTCTCATAATCATGTCACTACTTGAATTGAATCGGTTGTGGGAGATAACAACCATTCTTCAACCACAGATAAGCCAATTGAGATTATTTGGCTTTTTATGTGATCTTGCAATGAGTGATAATTAAGGAGTTTCAATGCACTTATTCACTTTAAAGTGGAAGAAAGAGATAGGGAGCGGGAACGCTAATTAGGACTTATTTAGAAGGTAAGGTATTTAACATGCCTTTGGAGAGGCATTTGCCATGGATTGAGCCACCTCATGAACACATGTAAAATAGACCCCTCCCAAAATAAATCCCTCTTCCTTAAAGAAAACAATAAATTTAAATTAAACACTTAAAGAAAATATGTATTTTCAAAACTACGAAAGTACTCTATTATATGTTGAATCTCATGGGCATGATTCAGAGTCTCAATGCCTCATTGATAGTTGTTGCTTCTATGAATATTAGGATGCCACTAAGCGAGATCGTTATTCTTAAGCCAGGTGAGGGGGTGATGAGAGAATAAGGTGATTGGAAAACCATTGAGAATTAATCATTCCCTTGAAAATGTTAATTAACATGATTTTGTGTAAATAAAAATGTGAAGGTAATTTACTAAGCTATTTTCATTCAATAATTTATTCCTCAAATGGACTGCAAAAGGAAGCATGCCATGAATTAAAATAAATAGAATTTGGACAAGATAAAGTATCATATGTTTGCTATAGTTCCTTCTGATGGGTACATTGTTCACCCGAAATGTCGAATAGGGTAAACATCTACACAATTTATTTCCAAAAGATTTTAACAAGGTTGAATCTCATTTATCTAGGATTTGAGTAGTGTAAAACTTGTGGATACTAATGATAAAAAATTACAACTAATTATTAGAAATAATTGATGTCATACTTAGTTTAAACCGATGAAGGGTTCATTGATGAAAAATCTTTGAAAACCAAATGCAAATGAAATTAGAAGTGCTATCCTTTTTGTTATAAAAAAATTATATAAAAAAAAAATCCACAAATTTTGAAAGGAAGAGCCCACATTATAGAGTGCACTTGGCATAAAATCTAACATTCATGTGAAAGCACCATAACATCAACCTCAAGAAAGAGTAAACTGGGTGGTTGGGTGGTTGTGGCAGGCTATTAATTCCCTCACCACGTGTGTTTGATTCCCTATAATAACATGTTAAGCTTGTTGTGATGAATATTACCATAGTCCAACATTAAAAATTAAAAAATTAAAAAGAGCACCCTGACATCGATTTAAGCACTATTTTGTGGATGTTTGATAGTCATATGTAAAACACAGGAATTATAGAGCCCATGCAAGTAAAATGAATTTGAAAAAGAGTGAAATGCAGGCTAAATCCAAGCCTAGCAATTCTTGAACAGGGCTTATGTGGGGTTCTAAGGGTCACAACATTTTGTGAATGGTGCAGAGATGGGAGTAATTGAGGACGAAAGCATGTCGGAAGTGATACCCGAACACCATATTTACTGTCATTAAATTCTCGATTAGCTCTTCTTCCATTTCTGACTGTGAAACCCTCATGGGTACTGGAGAATTACTAAGGTGAGACTGCCTCTTTCTTATTCACTTGCTTAAGAACCTGACTAAATTTACATGAGATTTGACTCGTTTGAGATTTTATATTCAAGAAAAATTTGGATTTAATGGAAAATGGGTTGCAAATGGTTGTATATGTTGTGATAATAGACTGGAATTCCTTGAGGCTTCCATGATAGCCTTCTTTAGTAATCCTATTCCCACTCCTTTCTTTTTAAAAATCGTGATCACATTTTTTTTGTAATTGCAGCATCACCTCTTTTGCAAGTAACACTCTTGTAAATCATCAAAATTTGCAAGTAACACTATTGTAAATCATCAAACTCTACAAGGACTCTTCTTTTCCTTGCAATTTTTAGTATTAACAAAGTAGGCATAAACTGGGAATCAAAATGACCCTCCATAGCTCTCTTTTGCATCCCTTAAGAACTAGCATGTGCTTTGATTTCGAGCCTTTGTTCACCTGCTGAAATTTGCCTGGCATAGCATCACCTTTGCCACCACGTACAAAATCCATGCGAACACAATTTCCATCATCAATTGCAGCATGACCTAATGTAGTGTCTATTGGCTCACCTAAAAGCATATGTATTTTCCTAGAATATTGTTCTTTAGCTCTAGAAAATTCCAGTTTTTGTTTGCTAATACGTGATCCTTGATATAATGGAGATCAAATTGTGCCTCATTCAACGTTTCCTGATTCCTCTACCTCAATCCTTGCAAGAAGCCAAGGAGTATCTCCATATTAATCCTCTTGTTCCATCTTTCGCTTCTTCTCAACAAGAAGAGTCAAGAGACAATCCAGCTCCTTCTTGAGACTTCCATCTATCTTCTAATGGAAGGTGGGATAGTTAAAGGGAGCTCAAAACTTAACTCTATTTGAGTTATATACAAGGTCATCGAAAATAGGGTTTGAAACCCATACATATGTTGAATAATTTGAGAACTAAATAGCATTTGGTATAGAATTAGAAAGGAACAAAAGCGAATTAAATTCTATAAAGGGTATAGTTAAAGAGACTTCAAACCAACTGTGAGTTATATATAAGGTCATCGATAATAGAGGTTGAAACCCATACATGTTGAATAATTTGAGAACTAAATAGTATTTGGTATAGAATTAGAAAGGACAAAAAGCGAGTAAACTTCTAAAATAATTTAAACAAAACATAAGAATGAAAAACAATCTAAGAAATATATAATAATAAATAGCTTTCTTCCTTTCCAGCTTGTTGAGCCTCAAGATTGTGCTTTCATCTTACTTTACCTCATTTTCCTTTTTCCATTGTTATCCCGGACAATTAATCGATGAATTTAGTTAAAATTACTTTTAGAAGATTAACATGACTAACTTGCTAAGTTTTGTGATTTTGTCATTGTAATGCATTTTGGTAGCGCTAGCCTTCTGAGAATGCAAACGATACAATACTTAGGCAATTCTCTGGTAGTCTTCACGTTCGGGCATGTTCCCGGGTGGCCTCTGTCAAAACCACATATGGGCATATTCCACGTCATGTCTACATTGTTCGTTGCTCACCATGATGGAAAACCCGAATTCTGGATATGGTTTTATTGCGTGGGAACTCATTTAAGAGCTTGAGATTTCTAATAGGATTGTCTTAGTCAGATGTCCTTTTTCCTTTTTTTACATTGCCACTTTAATATTCCTAGTATGATTTTGATAAGGAAAGACAATGATCCCTTGAATTGTTGCAAGTCTTGTTATGTAAATTGGTTGCAAAACACTTGGGAAACCGAGAGCTAGGCTAGATTTTGCTCTGGTACACATAGCAAGATTTTGTGCTACATTTCGAGAAGCGTAGATTTCTGGGTAGGATTATTTCTCCTTTAATGAAGAAGACAATATTGTTTTGAAAGCGTTGATTTGATTTAGTTAGATTGTCGGTGGTAGAGGGCCCTGCCTCTGCACGGTTTTACTTGCACATAATTTAGATAAGTATTTTAGTTGTCTTTACGTAAGTTTGAGTTCATAGTTAATTTCATTAGCAACTATAGTTATACTTGTTCTAAAAAACTCTTCCAAAAGATCATGATAATGAATGGGAAATGACTATAGTGTTGTAGGATTTAGTGTAATTTCTTTTGATTCACTATCACGGTTGAACTTACACTATGCAAACTCTTCCGAAGAAGAAACTCTTCAAAATCCTTATGATGTCTAAGGCATGAAATTTTGTGATAATGAATGTTTGAGTTGTTTGTTTCACTAGAAATGCATAGTTGACCTTGCTCTTAAACGCTCTTCAAAAATATCATAATGATGGGTAGGAGAGGCAGTATTGTCTCTTAGTTTTTAAATTGCTTTCAATCTTTAAGTTTGCATTTCTGCTTGAATTGTATAGCCATGATTGTTCTACAGAAGCTCTTCCAAAATACCAATCATGATGGACAAAACAGGCTATTATAAATCCATAGATTAATACATGATAACTTAGTTAGGATACTTGAAGTCCTAATTGCATTTAACGCATGCTTTTGTTATTTTGTTTTGAGTTTGATAATGGTTTGTTAGTTCAGCCTTGTTTATTGTAGCTAGTGACATTTTAGTTCGGTTGCAACAGCTCATAGTATTCATACTCTTAGTTTTAGCCCGACTCATTGCATTTTCACTCACATTTAGTTTTATCCATTGCATATTAGATTACATTAGTTGTTAAACATAATACTCTGACCTTAATTATTTACAAAATATTTTTTGTTAAAATCTATAATTGATTCATAACCTTATGAAGCGAGAAATGACATCATTTCAAGGCTTGAAGTACTTTTGCAACTTCCTTTGTCATCTCTAAACAAACTTTTCCTCAAAAAGACTATTCTAAAAATCTATAACCTTTGAATGAAGTGTGAGGTGTCAAACTAAATTAGAGAATAAAGTTAGGAGCTAGTCTTAGGGCAGAAGACTATGATGTCAACAATATTTTTCTCCAAACATGTTTCCACAAATCTTTAATCATGGATAAATGTTGTCTCATTATAAACTGATTGTTTAGTTGTTTAGTTAGGATAATTTGTATACTTGACGACCATTTCTCACTCTCTTTCAAAATACCTTTGATAAGAATTGGACAAGTTAGATTTATGTTTTGATTCATTTTCTAGAAGTCATTATCAAGCTTGGTATTCTGCTTAGTCATAGTTTAGGTTTGATTATGTTTGAGTATTTGCCTTTGCATTTTTTCATTTGTCATCAACCAATTAGGCTTCACTCTGTTTTTAATCTAGGTAGCTTCTTTTCACTAGCTTTCTAGTCATCTTCCTTGTGAACATAAAACTACCAGATAAAACATCATAAATCATCAAAAAAGACCAAAAAGCATCATAAAACTACTAAACACAATGCATTAAGAGGAATAAATACTTAGGCACATGGGTACTTCACTTCAGCGGTTACCAGCCATTTGATTGACAATTAAATGAACTCAATTTAGGAGACTAGGTTGAGACCAAACATTTTGAGATTGCGTTGCCGGGGAAGTGAAAACTAGGTAACCTTTGTTTCTTAATTCCAAAAAACAATTATATGCGTAAGAGAGAGAGAGAGATTCAAGGGAAGATTCATAAGCGACGAGAGCTTCAGTTTGATTCCTAGAACACCACTTGTTTCACCTAGACCAAGGCTAGTACCTTCAGCTCAAACCCACATTCCATCTTTTACTGATCCTAGACTTCCCAGCCTAAGATCAGACATTCCATTAGAGAAACCTTCCCTGCATCCATTGAACCTGCCTTAGGAGAAGATCCAAAGACTCTGGTAGGGACACAAACTTTTTCCACTTCCACGGGAGAATCAATATGGCGAAGAGGAGGAGGAGGAGTCTTTAATGGAACACACATTATTTGGAGGGGTAGAGGTAGAGGTAGAGGAGAAGGAGGTAGAGGTGTAGAGGAGGAAGAGGTAAGAACAGACATGGGAAGTTCTTTTGGGTTTCCTATAGTAGATGAATACCAATACAACCATGAAAAAAATTTCACCTACGTCCTTCCAAACCTCTATGGACTTAAAGCTGAAGATCCTGAAACCTTCTTATTTGAATTTGAAGTTACGTGTAGAACTTATGACTACTTACAAGATGCTGCTTGAAACCATTTCCTTCAACATTGAAAGGGCTTGACATTGGAAGTGGTTTATGAGTTTGTCAACTTGAGTTCTATTAGGACATGGAAGACACTGACAAACCTTCTAGAGAGGTATTTGGATTATTGTATGCCGGTCAATCATAAGGAAGAAGTGTTTAAGATGTTCTGAAAAAGAAGATGAAACTTGGAAGATTTGTTGGAGAGATTTCATTACAACATCCAAAAGAGAAAAATGGAGAAACTTGGAAATCAGACACCTTAAAAAGCTCTTTTGTTGAAAACAATTGGGATGAATGGTTGGATATTCTTAACATGATGGGAAAGGGGATATATCACAGCTCACATTGCATATCTGAGTTATGTATCAACCTTTCAAGAGGGAAATCTAAAGCTTTGTAAAGGTTGTTGTGTAATAACTCCAAAAGAGAAGAAAAGAGATATCCAACGCCCAGAAATAAGCCACTTCTGAGGGGCAACCTCCAATACATTACATGAATGAACAATTCTTGGATGATACAATTTACAAAACCTCATTTCTATATATAGGAGTCCATGGGGCCATAATCGTAATCCTAGTGGGCCACAAATCGTAATCCTAGCCGACCTAACAGTAATGAATTTAAGGGCACAATAATAACAAAATGGGGGGTTACAAGGGTACAATAATAACAATGAAAAGGGGTTTACACTAACAATAATAAGGGGGCTATACTAGTGATATGAGGGACCTAACATGCCCCTCTCCTTCAAGTGTTGTCCTCAACGCTTGAGTACTGCCGGTGCTTGCGTATATAAATTCTCATCTAACCCATGTAGAATCTTCGGTGGGTAAAAGTTCTTCCACTTGGTGAGATACTCTACGAAATGTGATCGATGTCCCGTAGTTGTCTGAGTTTCTTGTTTTTCCATGACCACTTCGGGTTCCAATATGATTTTCCCTTCCCCATCAAAGTTTCGAGCAATACTTGTTTGAGCTATGGAAGATCTTCACCTATAACCTTCTTTAAGCATGAAACATGGAAACTAGGATGTACTCAGCGAAGAAGTGAGAGCTCCAATTTGTATGCCATAGTACCAATCTTTGCAACACCTTGTAAGGACCATAGTACTTTGGCGATAATTTATTATCCTTGTTTGCTTGCTTGAGGGACATTTGTTTGTATGGTTGTATGAGTAAAAATACCCAATCTCCTACATCAAAAACTTCTCTCACTACGATGTTGATCTTCTTGTTGTTTCATTCGATTTTGTGCCAAATTCAGGGTTATCCTTTAAGAGTTGGAGAACTTCTTGTCTGATGCTTCGATGTGATCTTCCACTTGCTTGAACCTTCTAATTTTCCCTTAAAGATGATGTGATGGGTGGTGGATGATATCCATAAAGTGCCATAAATGGGGTCATTTTTGCTGCGATATGGAAGGAAGTGTTATACCACCATTCGGCAGAGAGGTAACCACTTGACCCATTGTGTTTGTTTATCGCATACAAAACAACGAAGATATCCTTCCAAACATTTATTTACTATCTCGGTTTGACCATCGGATTGAGGATGATAAGATGAGCTATGAGCTAATTGAGTACCCAAAACAAGAAAATAACTCCGTCCAAAATTTCCGATAAAAATGGGATCTCACATCACAATAACCTTTGGGTTTCCATGTAGCTTTTGAATTGTTCCCATTAAAAATGTAATAGCAACTTGCTACTTGCTTTAAATGGATGAGATAATGCACAAAAGTGCATACTTAGTAAGTCTATAAACTACCACCATGATGACACTCTTTCCTTCGGACTTAGGTAAACCTGTGATAAAATCCATTGAAAATCTCCTCCCAACATTGACTTGGAATGGATAAAGGTTGTAGAAGACTGGGGTCTTAATTGTCTCAACTTTTATTCTATCTTTGGCAAACCAAACATTCCGCCCACAAACTTTCTGAATATCAGATTTAAGGCCATCCCAAAAAAAATTTTTTCTTCACCCCGTGGTAAGTTTTTTAAAAATCTGAGTCCTCCTAAAAGAGAGAAGTGTGCAATTCCAAAGAATCTTTTGTTTTTTTAGTTGGGAATTCTTGACAAAGATATAAGCGATCTTTGTACCATAAGGGAATCATTTTTCCAACTAAATGTACCCGATGTACTAGGATCTTCTTCTTAACTTTTGAATGAGTGATCCATACATCTTCGTCCTTCTTCCATTCATCTCTCACTTGTTATCCAATCGGTTGGATAATAGAAATGGCACAAGCAATGCTTCCACCTCTTCATTCTTCTTGAGAGTGCATCTGCAACAACATTTAGCTTCCCATTTTTTGTAGATTATTTCAAAGTCATAACCCAACATCTTTGTGACCCATTTTTCGTTTGTTCTTCTGAAGATAGTCTTTGTTCCAAAAAGTGTTTAAGACTATCATGATCGTTTTTTTTACCTTGAAGTGTCTTCCCATTAGGTAAGGTTGTCCATTTCTTTAGTGCATGTAGTATTGCTAACATTTCCTTCTCATAAATAGCGTTTTCGTAAATACTTTCCTTTGATTGGACGACTTTCAAAAGTAAATGGGTCTTCCTTCTTGCATTAAAACAGACCAATTCCATTTCCTGAGGCATCACATTCTACAATAAAGGTTTTTTGATGAAGTGTAGCTAAGACCGTGTGCTAGACATTACTGCCTCTTTAAGATGTTCAAAGGCCTTAGTTGCTTCAGATGAGTCCATGAAAATTCATCTTTCTTCAATAATGTTGTTAGAGTCTTTGCTATTCTCCCATAATTACTAACAAAACTTGCGATAATACCCCTGTTAACCCAGAGAAATTCTCACTCAGCTTTATATGGTTGTGGGAACTTTCCATTCCTTAATGGCTTTAATTTTGTTAGGGTCTACCTTAACACCCTCATGAGATACAAATATGACCCAGATATTCCACCTCTTATACTCAAAGAAACATTTGACTGTTTTTGCATATAATTGTTTCTCACACTGCAATAGTTTGAGCACCTCGTCAACATGTTGAACATGATCCTTCCAAGACTCATATAGATTAGTATAATCATCAAAAAATACTAGCACAAAATTTTCTAAGGAAGGGTTTTGAAAATGGACTTCATCAACCCTTGAAATGTAGAAGGTGCATTGGTAAGGCCAGAAAAGGCATGACCAAAAATTCATAATGAACCCTCATGAGTTCGAAAATGTTGTTTTTGGAATATCTTCAGCCTTCATTCTAATTTGATGATATCTTTGAACGAAGATCCAACTTGGTGAAAATAAATTGCTCCATGTAATTCATCCAATAATTCATCAATCACAGGAATGGGAAATTTTATCTTTAATGGTGAGTTTATTGACTACTATAATCCGGACACATGCACCATGATCCATCCTTCTTGTGTACCAATACTACTAGAGCTAGAGAAGAACTTTGACTAGGTTGAATTATACCGACCTCTAACATTTCTGCAATCATATGTTCAATTTCACTCTTTTTGGACAGTAAGATATCTATAAGGCTTTGATGTTTGGAGGAACACTTCCTGGAATCAAATGAATAGCATGATCATGATCACGAAATAGGTGGGAGTCCTTTGGGAGTTTCAAACACCTTGGAATGATTGTCCAAGACTTATTTCGGGAGATCGGCTGGAGAATAGATGATTTTGATGTTGGAACTCTAATGAGCATAATATGCTGCAATTAGCTGCTCTTTCTTTTAGAAGCTTTTTCATGACATTAGAGCTTATTTTCCTTCCCAGCTTCCCTTCAATACCCCGTAATTCGACTTCCTTTCCTTCGAAAAAAAATTTCAAGAAAAGTTCTTGAAAATTAAAAGCTACCGTCCGCAAAGATTGTAACCATTGTACTCCTAGTACAACATCAGCACCTCCCATAGGAATGGCAAGCATTGGACTAGTCAATACATATTCCCCCATGGTTAGCTTGATATTATGGCATTTTCCAGAGCAATTTATAGTTCCTCCATTTGCAACCATCACTTGACATTCTGGTGCTGGGTATAGGAAACAATTTAATTGCTTGGCTACCTTACAATGAATAAAATTATGGGTGCTACCTGAATCAATCAACACTATTACCTTTTTCTTCTTGATATGTCCTTCTATCTTGAGAGTTTGAGGAGTGGTAATTCCCGCCAGTGCATTACATGATATGGTCAGATTCATTTCTTCCTCTTCTAGGGCTGGTTCCTGGTGTATATCCTCTTCTTGTTCATTTTCTTCTTCCTCTTCACAATCTATGTAAAATAATTTCTTCTCAACACACTTATGACCTTTAGTGTATTTGCTATCACAACTGTAGCAAAGCCCTTTTTCTCTTTTTTCTTCCAATTGTTGTGGTGTCAACCTTGTAGGTTGTGGAAATCTAGGTGTAGCAACACTTCCTTCTTTATAGAATTGAGTGGTAGGTTTCCTTGTCGCCATAATTTTAAATTCAACTTTTCTTGCCAACCTGAATGCCTTCTCCAATGAATCAGGTTCCAAAACGCGAACTTCATGTTGGATGTTATCCTTTAAAGTGCCTAGGAAGAGATCAATCCTGTGTCCCTCTGGAATATCAGTTACCCTTATATTCAATTTTTGGAAGTCCTCAATGTGCCGCCCCACTAAACCCTTTTGTTTGAGATTTATCAATTGGGTAAAGAAGGTGTTGCTCTTTGTATCCTCATAATGTGCTATCATTTCCTCCGTAAAAATTGACCAAGTGACAATTTTTTGACGGGAACAAAGCCATCGATACCATACAAATGTATTTTGTTCTAAATGTAAAGTTGCAATGCGTACCTTTTGTGTGTTTTGCATGTTATGGAGATCAAAATATTGCTCCATCTGTAGTATCCATGTTACAGGATCCTTTCCATCAAACTTCCTCATATCCATTTTTGGAATATGGTGGTTCTTCCCACCAACATTCGAGTTTATGAAATCACGATTAACATTTATTTTGTTCTCATCATGAGGTTCTTCTCCTATATTTCCGCCATTAGGAATCATTTCAGGTTTTAAGCTTGTCATCAAGCCTTCCATGTATGCTTTTAGATCACTCTTCATGTTTTCCATGTTGTCTTTCATGTCATCCATCTTAGCTTCCATGCCTTTCTTCAAACCGTCCATCTTCACTTCCATGCCTTTCTTCAAAAATTCCATTTCATTTTTTGTTGCTCTTTGCGAGAGTGAAAACTGTTGCATTTGCTCTTGTAATTTTGATAGATCATGTTGCAATTCTTCATCTTCATGAGTCATAGTAGAGCCTTCTGAAGGCTTAATGGGTGTTGAATTCTTTTAGGGGCCATTTTAGAATCCAATATTGATATCTATTCTACAATATTCCCTTGGAATCAATTCAACTTGATTCTTCAAACAAGACTTATGCAATTCGGAAAAAAAATACACACCTTTTACTAGCTTTTAGGAGATCGATATTGAAATTGAATTATCTCTGTAATTGAAAATCTTCGATATCTGAAATTCAGCCCCGTAGTAGCCCTCTGAAGCTTCTTTCAAATGCCACAGGTCTGACCTGATTTTGATTCTCCAAGACAAAGTTGTGTCCAATCTCCCACAATGACCTAATTCTAGACTGGTTCAGTAGAGCGAACTTGTACGACTTGCCACGTGTCACTGTTTTGTCCTTTGTTTCTGAAATTGATAGAAAAGAAACTACAAGCCGTGTACTTGTGAATACTTTTGACGGCACTCCAATCCAATATTCAGAGAGAGAGTTATTGAACTTTTCCCACGATCACCTCTTTGAGATGAAATTCAGGAGCCTGAAAAAGCACTACCTTCCACAGATCATATCTCAAAAAATATTGCGAACCAAGCTCTGAAATTTTTTGATGAATTTCCTCAGGATTTCAGCTTCGTACCATATAAATTTCAGATTCTGAACCTTCGTAGAAAAAAATTTATAGCGCAAATTCCACGATGACCTGTTTAGGAGCCTGAAAAAATACCTGACTTCCACAGATCATATCTCCGAAATTATTGCGAACCAAACTCTGAAATTTTTATACAAGCTTCCTCAGGATGTTTTCTTCTCACCCTAAAAATTTCAGCTTCTGAAACTTCGTAGAAAAAAGTTATAGCGAAAATTCCACGATGACCTGTTTGGAGCAGCGAAACCCTAGAATCCAAAGCTCTGATACCAAATGTTGTGTAACCAGCTCCAAAAATAGAATAAAAGAGATATCAACGCCTTAGAAATAAGCCACTTCGAGGGGCAACCTCCAATACATTACATAAATGAACAATTCTTGGATGATACAATTTACAAAACCTCCTTTCTATATATAGGAGTCCATGGGGCCATAATGTAATCCTAGTGGGCCACAATGTAATCCTAGCCGACCTAACAATAATAATTTAAGGGCACAATAATAACAAAATGGGGGTTACAAGGGTACAATAATAACAATAAGGGGTTTACACTAACAATAATAAGGGCTATACTAGTGATATAGGGACCTAACAAAGGTCCAAGAGATCCTACTTTCGTTAAGGGTTAGTAAGTCCGCTTCTGGGACAGTAAGTAGGGTAGAAATAGGACATATTCTTGATGAATTCAAATCTGATATCTTGGGGAGTCTTAGTGAACAAATAGACACCCTTAAGTTACAAAACAAGCAAAAATCTGAATCTGATGCCTTAGCAATATTTTGTCCCAAATGTAGAAAGAAACATGCCTCGAGAGAGTTCCCTTTGGATGCCAAAGTTGTGGAGACTTGTGTAATTTGTTCAGAAGAACATGAGACCAAGAATTGTCCTTCTCTTCCCGGTCTCAAAGTTGTCTTTCAAGAGGAAACTCCTACAAATTCCACAGAATCTCTCAATTTTGTCTCTAGAAGGCCTTGGCAAGGACCTCAAACACAAGGATTCCATGATAAAATGTATAACCAACCTCCACCAAATTGGAATTCTCGGCAGCAACTTTGGCCTCAATTTCAAAATCAATCTCAAGCTTGGGCACAAGGAGCACAAAGTCCCTATGGAAGATACTCTCAGTACTATCAGTATCCACCATCCTATCCACCATACCCACATTTTTCTCCTCAAAATCCTCAACAACATCATCAGAACCTACCATATCAAAATCAACCACTTCCATTACCATTTCCTCAAAAATCAAATCAGTTTCCTACTCAACCCATACCAAATCCCAATAATAAAAATCCTCAGAACACATACATGATAGAAGGCCAACAGTTTCCAACTTATTTAATTACTCCTTTAGACCTTAGTGATGTTCAACTTAGGTCTGGAAGAATACTTGAAAAGAGGAAACCTTCTGTGATCATACAAGAACAAGATAACTCTGAGGAAGATTCTCTACATGTGAATAAAAGTCTTGAGGAAGACACATCTTTTCAGGACCCAAACATTGAAAAATCAAAGCAAAAAGAACCAATAATTTCAACTCCTGTATTAGAGCAGCCATCAACATCTACTTCTATACCTCCCTTTCCAGAAAGATTACAAATTGATAGAGGTGTAGAAAAACAAATTATGGTGCCTAATTATGATTTTCTAGATGAGCTGAGAAATGTTTGCATTAAAATTCCATTATTACAGGCCATCAAGGAAATTCCAATTTTAGCCAAAACAATAAAGGAGTTGAACATGAAGAAAACAAGAAAAAGAATAAGAGAAACAAAGAAAATTCAACTGGCAGGAAAAATAGCAGACATTATGATGGGTAAGATTGTTATTCCAAAGTATCTTGACCCAGGAAATCCAGTTGTTAAAATTCACATCAATGGAATTGAAATCCAAAACACACTCATTGATTTAGGAGCAGCAATCAATATCATGAGTAGAAAAATCATGGATAAACTGAAACTTCCTAATCTTCTCTTTACACCCACACTATTACAATTAGCAGATAGATCTGTGATCAAACCAGATGGGGTAATAGAAGACATTCCAGTGTCCCTAGATTCTTGGGAATACCCTGTGGATTTCATGATCCTAACTCCCAAGAATAATCTAGGAGGCCATCCTGTTATATTAGGAAGACCTTGGTTGGCTACAGCTGATGCTTTTATTAGTTGTAGATCCAGTGATATGTATATCTCTGATGGTAGTTCAACTAAGAAATTCACTTTATATCCTCCAGCTAGGACAATTACAGATCTAGATGACACTCAATGGATAGAGGATGAAGAAGATTTACAACCTGTCTTCACAATTTCAGAAATTAGTGAAGATAATCAAATTCTGAATACTCTAGAAAACTTTGAATCCTCTCTAGAACACAAACATGAATCATTTCAAGAGGGATCCAATATTGAGTTTTTGTCATCAAGGTAGATGTCTCTTCATTCTATGGATAAATTTGGCAGCTCTACAAGTGAGATCTTTCCAGGAAAAACTTTGAACATAAATAAGAACCTAGAGAAATCTCAACAAGAAAAGTTAGTCAAAGTATTACAAAGACACTCTTCTGCATATGCATGGGAGTACACTGACATGAAAGGGATAAGCCCCAAGACTTGCACTCATCACATCTATATAGAGGAAAATTGCAAACCAATTAGACAACCTCAAAGACGGATGAATCCAAATCTTAGGGAAATTGTTAAAGAAGAATTGTAAAAATCGTTAAATGTCAATTTCATCTATCCTATTTCAGATAGTCAGTGGGTTTCTCCTTTGGTAATTGTGCCAAAGAAAAATGGAAAATGGAGGGTATGTGTTGACTACCGAGAACTAAACAAAGCTACTCTTAAAGACCATTTTCCTTTACCTTTCATAGATCAAGTGTTAGATACATTAGCTGGCAAAAAGTACTTCTCATTCTTAGATGGGTTTAGTGGTTACAACCAAATCCAAGTAGCACTTGAAGATCAAGACAAAACCACATTTACCTGTCCTTGGGGTACCTATGGTTACCGAGTATTGCCATTTGGATTATGCAATGCACCTGCAACATTCCAAAGGGCAGTATTAGGAATTTTTTCAGATCTAATACATGATTGTGTAGAGGTATACATGGATGATTTCACAGTTTATGGAAACACTTTTGAAGAAGCTTTAGCAAACTTGGAAAAAGTCTTAAAGAGATGTCAAGAAGCAAACCTTTCACTTAGTCATGAGAAATGTTTCATGATGTTTACTGAAGGTATTGTTTTGGGGCATCACATTTCAGGGGATGGGATTAGAGTTGATGAGTCAAAAGTTAAAGTCATCTCTAACTTATCTATTCCAAGTTGTCAAAAAGATGTTAGGAGTTTTCTAGGATTTACAGGATATTATCGGAGATTTATAGAAAACTTCACCAAGATAGCATCTCCACTCTTCAAATTACTTACCAAAGATTGTGAATTCAAATGGACTTCTGATTGCCAGTTAGCCTTTGAGACCCTAAAAATAAAAATTTCTGAAGCACCTATATTAAGGGGACCTAACTGGAAGTTACCTTTTCATATCTCAACAGATGCTTCCGATACAGATCTAGGAGCAGTATTGGGACAAAAAGATTTGATTCCTTATGCCATCTATTATACTAGTAAAAATTTGACTCCTGCAGAGTTAAACTATACTGTAACTGAAAAAGAGTTTTTAGCTGTTGTTCATGCCATAAACAAATTCAGACACTATATAACAGGCTATGAAACTTTTGTTCACACTGATCATTCCGCAATTAGATACTTAATGAACAAATCAATTACTAATGGCAGAGTCATAAGATGGCTATTGCTTTTACAAGAATTCAACATTACCATTCTAGATAGGCCTGGAAAACAAAACACAGTAGCCGATTTCCTATCTAGACTCCAAAACATCAAAGATGACACTCCAGTTGAAGATCAATTTCCTGATGAATATCTTTTTGCAATTTCTACTCAAACTCCTTGGTTTGCTGACATTGCTAATTATTTAGTTTCAGGAAAATTTCCTTCAATAATGAATGCAAGAGATAAAAGAAAAATCATTTATGACAATGCAAAATATTCATGGGTTGCTAATGAGTTGTACAAGACAGGTCCAGATTTGATCATTAGGAGATGTGTTCGGGAAGATGAGATGCCTGAGATTCTTAAAGCATGTCATGGTGAAGATGAGATGCCTGAGATTCTTAAAGCATGTCATGATGAACCTTGTGGCAGACACTTTGCTGATAAGAGGACAGCCTATAAGATCCTTAATTTAGGATATTATTGGCCATCCTTGTTTAAAGATGCTAAAGAGTATGTCAAAAGGTGTGACAGTTGCCAAAGGGTAGGGAAACCTTCTCTTTCAGGTGAGATGCCATTACAACCTCAGGTACATATTGAACCTTTTGAAAAATGGGCTTTGTATTTTGTAGGACCTATTAGTCCTCCATCAAGACAAAAGAGATATATATTAGTTTGCACTGATTATGTTACCAAATGGGTAGAAGCCAAGCCATTACTTGTTGCTAATGAAGCATCTGTAGTTACTTTTATTTTTGAGGATATTTTTACTCGTTTTGGTGTCCCAAGGGAAATTGTTACAGATCAAGGAGCTCAATTTACATCAAGGCTAGTGGAGCAATTGATGGAGAAGTACAAAATCAGACATAGAAAAACAACTCCTTATCATCCACAAGCAAATGGTCAAGTGGAATCTACTAATAAGGTCATTGAAGGAATCCTAACAAAGACTGCTCATTTACATAGAAGAGATTGGGTAGATAGGCTTCCTGAAGCCTTGTGGGCCTATAGAACTACATGGAGAAACACAACAGGCCATACTCCTTATGAACTTGTTTATGGAAAGCAAGTTTTGTTTCCCATAGAGTTCCAGATTCAAACTTTCAAGATGGCAGTTCAACTAGGACTTGATTTAACGGAGGCACAAAAGCATAGATTGGAGCAGATTAATGAATTGGATGAGATCAAACAAGATGCAGTTCAGAAAACAAGTCTAGTCCAACAGCGAAGGACTAGATGGCATGACAAGTACATCAAAGAGAAGAAGTTCAAAGAAGGTGACTGGGCTCTCTTGTTTGATTCAAAATTCAAGGATTTTCAAGGTAAATTTCAAACACATTGGCTTGGGCCATATGAAATTGTTGAAATTTTTGACAATGGAGCAGTAAAGATCAAGACAATAGATGAAGAAGAGGTCACTTTTCTTGTGAATGGTCATAGATTGAAGCTATATCACAAACCACTCTCAAGAGAAGAATTTGTCAAGAAGTTCCAGGAAAACAATGATGTGAAGTTAATGAAGAAGAATTTTTCTTCTTCATCAACTTGATTGAATTTTCTGAAGCATTTCCCTAAAATATATATATATATATAAGTATAAACATGAAAACCAATCACTGATTGGCATGTTTATACAGAAAATATAGGGTGAAAATCAGAGTTTTTCTGACACTCTAACTTTTCCATTTTGTTTTTGCAAGCAGCTGTTACAAAATCATAAGTTCAGATCCATTGCACTTATGATCCATCTTATTTCATTTCATTCCATTTACTTATCCATCCATACTCCATTTCATTCATTCATTCATACCTCACTTCATTCCATATTTAATTCATCTCATTTCATACTTCATCCACCTCATTTCCATATCAAAATTTAAAGTTTCATGTTTTTCTGCAAATGAATAACACATGTCATGGATTGCAGGCCATTTCTTATATTCTTCCACTCCATTTCATAAATTGAATCCATCCCATTCCATCATTCACTTCATACATATCCCATTATATCATGTTTCATCATCCATCTTCATTCATGCCATATAACATTTCACTTATATTCCAAACCACTCCATTCCATGATTAAAATGCTCTACAGGTACATTCTGCAGCTAAACAGACATTCTGCAGCTGATCAGACTTTCCGCAGCCAGACAGTCATTCCGCAGCTACAAATCCTGAAGGCACTAATCAACAGACATTTGAATTGCAACAAAATGATCCAGTGTATCCATGAATAAGAAGAATCAAGAAGGATTATGAAGACTCTTCCAAAGGAGAACAAAGAAGACAAAGACCACAAAAAAGCAAATGAAAAGAAAAGGTAACAAGTTTTGATTATAATGGCATATCATAAAGTTTAGCATAGTTATAGTTATGAATCATTCGAAAAAGTTGTTTTGATTATTTTTATTGATCATGTCCAATATACCCTCCACAAACTTTGGATAAAAATATCTCATTTCAAATTCTATACCCGACCATCATTTAAGCGGTTAAAAAGGCTGAAGTGTTTGATTTCCTCACGTCACCCAGCCAAATCATTTAATGATGATTTTTGAATCCGTTGTAAAAATCTCCACAGTCTTTTCACTCATTGATTTGTTTTCTTCATCTCACTTCATTAAATCGTTCCGTAACTACTTCCATCACTCCATTCCGTAGCCAGCCCTTCATCATTTCATTCCGCAAAACAAAGATATCCCTATCACCATGAGTAGAGCAAAGGGTATATCAGTTTGAATATCAAACCACTATCACTATGAGCATAGATTAAAGTACTATCACCGTGAGCAGAGATTGAGCATTATCACTGTAAACGCAGAGGTATAGCAGTGTGGAATTTGAAGCCATTTGTCATCGAGAGACAGAGGTATAGCAGTGTGGAATTTGAAGCCATTGTCAGTGTCAACCAAAGGCATATCAGTCCGAAGTTTGAGGCCATTGTCACTGTCAACCAGAGGCATAGCAGTCCGAAGTTTGAAGCCATTGTCACCGAGAACCAGAGGTATATCAATTCGAAGGTGGAAGTTATTGTTCCCGTGGGGAGAAAGAAGTATTAATCTGAAGATTGAAGAAAGAATTATGTGTTTCATTGTAAGAACTGAACCAGTGGGTACAAAATACCTGGAAGGCTACCCTCAATGTAAAGAAATGTTGCAACAGGTAGGATGGCTACAATTTCTTGAGAAATTTAATGGCTTCCACAAAGAAGTCACTAAAACATTTGCAAGGTCATTTAGAGGAGTTGAGGTTGAAGTGGGAGATGTTAAATTCACTGTCACTGAGGTTTTCATTGCAGAAGCAACGGGATTGCTTAGAAATGGAGAGAGATGGTTCAAAAATAGAGAATTCCATAATGAATAATGGAAGCAAATTCTAAAATCACCAGGTATGGATGTCACTGTGTTTAAGAAAGGAATTCCAAGTTCTGCATTGAAAAATAAATGGAGAAATATCTTGCTTATTCTGCAAAAATTTATCACATGTGAAGGTAGATATGGCACATTTTATGTTTACCACATTAGACTGATAATGCATTTTCTGGAGGAAGAGTTAAACTTACCCTATTTCTTGCTTCAAAGTTTGAAAAAGATGGCTTCTTGTGTTCAAAGAAGGGTCCAATTCTTAGAGACAACTCTATACCATCATGGCTTGGTTAAGATTTTAATTGAACACCATTTAGCCAAAACAAATGATACTTGGGATAATTTCTTGATAAGGAATCATTTTGAAGAGCCAAAAGAGCCCTCACTTGAACATCAGCCTACAAGGAGAAGCAGAAAATGGAGAGCTTCTAAAATTGAAATTGACAAAACAGTACAAGAAAGTAGTGAGGAAATAATCTCAGAGAAGTTGACTCAAATTAAGAGACAACTTAAGAAAGAAAGGGTAATCAGAAAATCAGCCACAGAAAAAAGGAGAGGGATCATCCCAACCAAGAAGAAGCCATAGACTTAGGGGGAAACTAAGGAAAACTCAGATCAAACAAACAGGGGTGATAAATATAGAAGATGAAGAAACATCTATTGAAGAAGATGTTGAAGAGGATTTTAATGAAGAAACTCCTGAAATTGACCCTGCTCAGCAAGAAGTTTATGACTATGTTGAAACATTGGAAAGGAAAGCTTCAGAGAGTAGAGATAGAACCCCTAGTCCTCCACTGTCCAAAATAGATGTGTTAAGAAGGGATAGGTATGAGCTAGAAATACTTAATAGACATATCAAAAATGAGAATGATATTCTGAAGGAACAAGTCAAACTCAAAACTAGTATGAACTCAACCTTATCTCTACAAATGGACAAAGTGGAAAAGGCTAATGAAAAGTTGAAAAAGAGGAACAAGAAGCTAATCAGGGCACTTATCAACTTAAGGTTCAAACTTGTCATCAGAAAACCCAGAAGACCTTTAGCTTCCAGGAAAATAAGAAGGAGAGGATTAGATGTTCTTGCAGAAGTCTCTGAGTTTATGGAATAAATTGCATGAGGACATGCAAGAAGTCAGCAGTGGGGGTATGTTGAGCCCCAAGATTGTGCTTTATTTCATCTTACTTTACCTCATTTTCCTTTGTCCATTGTTATCCCAGACCCAATTGATCAATGAAATTAGTTAAAATTACTTTTAGAATGATTAACATGACTAACTTGCTAAGTTTTGTGATTTTTGTCATTGTAATGCATTTTGACTGGAACTAGCTGCAGAATGCAGACATTCCGTAGCTAACCGGAAATTCTGCAGCTGTCTTCACGTTCAGGCATGTTCCAGGTGGCCTCTAAAGAAAAACCACATATGGGTATATTCCACGTCATGTCTGCATTGTTCGTTGCTCACCATGAAGGAAAAACCGAATTCTGGATATGGTTTTGGTACGTGGGAACTCATTTAAGGAAGCAGATTTCTAATAGGACTGTCTCAGTCCAGATGTCCTTTTCCTTTTTACGCTGCCACTTTAAGAGTCCTAGTATTATTTCGATAAGGAAAGACAATGATCCTTGAATTGTTGCAAGTCTTGTTATGTAAATTTGTTATAAAAACACTTGGGAAACCGAGAGATAGGCTAGATTTTGCTCTAGATTTTGCTTAGATTTTGTGCTACATTTCTGAAGACGCAGATTGCTCTGTTCAAGTTATTTCTCCTTTAATGAAGAAGACAGTATTGTTTTGAAAGTGTTGATTTGATTTGGAGTTAGATTCCGTCTGGTGGTAGAGGGCCCCTGCCTCCTGCACGGTTTTACTTGCGTAATTTAGATAAGTATCTTAGTTGTCTTTACGTTTTTGAAGTTTGAGTTCATAGTTAATTTCATTAGCCACTATAGTTATACTTGTTCTAAAAACTCTTCCAAAAGATCATGATAATGAATGGGAAATGACTATAGTGTTGTAGGATTTAATTGTAATTTCTTTTGATTCACTATCACAGTTGAACTTATACTATGAAAACTCTTCCGAAAGAAGAAACTCTTCCAAAAAATCCTTATGTTGTCTAAGGCATGGCTGTGATAATGAATGTTTCAGTTGTTTGTTTTTCACTAAGTAACATAGCTGACCGTGCTCTTAAAACGCTCTTCCAAAATATCATAATGATGGGTAGGAGACAGTTGTGATATCTTAGTTTTTAAATTGCTTTCAGTCTTTATGTTTGCATTTGCACTGAATTGTACAGTCAGGATTGTTGTAAGAAGCTCTTCCAAAATACCAATCATGATGGACAAAACAGACTGTATAATCCCATAGATTAATGCATGTTAACTTAGTTAGGATACTCCAGAGTCTAATTGCATTTAACTCATGCTCTGTTATTTTGTTTTGAGTTTGATAATGGCTTGTTAGTTCAGCACTGTTTTAGACTAGTGACATCTTAAGTTTAGTTTTAGCTTAACTCATTGCATTTTCACTCCACATTTAGTTGTCATTCACTGCATATTAGATTACTTCAGTTGTTAAACTTAACCAAATAGCCTTCATTATTTACAAAACCTCTTCTTGTTCCAAATCTATAATTGATTCATAACCATATGAACAGAAGACAGTATCATTCCAAGGCCTGAGGTACTTTTTCAATTTCCTTTATCATCTCGCAAACAAACTTTTCCTCAAAAGACTATTCTAAAAAAATCTATAACCTTTGAGTGAAGTGTAGAAATGTCAAACTAAATTGCAGAATAGAGTTAGGAGCTAGTCTTAGAGTAGAAGATCTTATGATGTCAACAATATTTTTCTCCGAACATGTTTCCACAGATCTTTAATCATGGATAAAATGTTGTCTCATTATAAGCTGATTGTTTAGTTGTTTAGTTAGGAGAATTTGCATACTTAGCTGACCATTTCTCAATCTCTTTCAAAATACCTTTGATAAAAGAATTGGACAAGTTAGGTTTATGTTTTGATTCATTTTCTAGAAGTCATTATCAAGCTTGGTATTCTGCTTAGTCATAGTTTAGGTTTGATTTTGTTTCAGTATTTGCCTTTGCATTTGTCACTTGTCATCAACCAATTAGGCTTCACTCTGTTTTTAATCATTAGCTTCTTTCCACTAGCTTTCTAGTCATTTTCCTTGTGAACATAAAACTACCAAAAGACCAAAAACATCATAAATCATCACAAAAGACCAAAAACATCATAAAACACTAAACACAATGCATTAAGAGACAAACACCTAGGCACATACAGTGCACTTCACTTCAGCAGTTTACCAACCCTGGTTGACAATTAAATGAACTCAATTTAGGAGACTAGGTTGAGACGAAACAAACCAACAAACAGAAGACTGTAAATTCATTGTCTCTGAATGTTGGGAAGAATATATAGGGATAAAAAATAGCAACAACAACTAAGAAGTACTAAAAGTTTTCTCATTTCTGAAAGAATGAAGTACATCAACCAATATTAGTTATAAGTAGACAAGATAATATAAGATAATTCTATTAATGTCCAACGAATGACCAAAAAATTAGGTCAATGGGACTACAGAGTAAAACGATGTCGATACAAGGAGGAGTACCAAAAGGTCTCCTATATAAAGAGAAAGAAATAAGAAATAAAGAAAGAAAAACATAATTCATGAAAACCAAAATGAGGAAAGTCCTAGAATCCAAGTGTAGAGGGCAGGAGATAATGGTCCACTAAATATCTCTCCTAACACTCAAGGTCGAATGTAAAAATCTCAAGATGGAGTGTTGTCTCGAGGGAGGGCTAGGGGAGGATCTGAAGTCTTTGTTATGCCGCTTCCGAGAATAAGTGATATGTCGCTAATGACTGGGCGATCTCAACTGCCTGCTAGTAAGAGATCTAGTCTGGTAATGACTTAGGGGTCCCTATGCTAGGGGGATGGCCCCACTAGCCCACACTGATCTAGAGTCTGAGGCAAAAATGTTATTAAATTTTTTCTTCATGCATCTTGCTGACGGGAGCACTGTAAAAAATGACGTAATCTGCTGTACAGGATCTGCTCTAGGAGGAGGCTGGAGAATATGTGTGCGAATTATCATGGCCTATTGTATGTACAAGGCTAGACATCTCTAGTATGGGTATCGAAAGAAGCTAGATAAGGTCTAGATCCCTCTAAACAAGAAATGGAATCTCCCATGAATCTCATAGTAAATGGGGTAGTAGAAAATGAAGTGCTCCTCCGACTCAGTGTCTCGGAGGTGGCACAGCTGGAAAATCCTATCTAACTATGAAATCTGATGGTTAGTCTCAATTCACAGTTTATGAAAACCTACTCTAATCCGACCCAAGGGAATCTGAAGTGCATGCATCCAATGGCGAAGCGTGTAATGGGGCTGAACAATGAGTCCATCTCTCAACAACATGAAGTACTTAGCATAGAAAGCCATCTTCATACATAACCCATCCTGAGGTTTTATCCAAATAACCTGTACATATTTCCTGTAAATATCCTGTCAGATGATTTTATTCATCTCTTGTTTGGTTGGTAGGAGGTGGCTTGGCACACACAAAGAATACTTGAATGGAAGTAGTTGGTCTATCTTGATACCAACTGAAGCAAGGAGATATGAAACTCTAGCATACCAACATCGAGATCGAATCGAAGGACTCACTACTGCAATGGACTCTGATGAAAGGTAGGCCAAGTATGGATATCAGTCCTGCCCCTTCCCTGTATCTCTGAAACCCCGAACATGGTGAAGAAGAGAGATGATACCAAACATTATCTCAAGGCAAAAGGGGTGAGCTCCAAACTCTGCAAGAATGATGGGCTGAGGAAATGTCTTCTTGCACCAAATTATGTGACAAAGAATGGTGATCTGCACTCTCTCTACAGAAGGCCAATCAAACTCTAGTAGGCTAGGACCAGAAACCTCTAAACCATATAGAACTATGGGTTGAACAAGACTATCCATCAGTGACATCTTGGCTAATATGTCCTGAAAATGAATCCGAAAACACTGTCTCTTGAGAAGGGCCAAGGATCCATAGCCCTTGTTGATTCAAGGCTAGAGTGTAGGCTGCAAGCTGAAGTGAGGTCCTGTGAATAGTACCCCCTGATAGGTGTATGAGCTGGTGATCTCAACCTCCTCTCCTCTGAAAAATAAATGGAGGTCACAGAGGAACTTCTTCAATGTGTTGAAGATTAAAACCTTGGTTTTACCTAGGTTAATTGTCAATTATCAAAGATCACTGAAAAGGGCTAGGGCATCTAGCTACCTCTGCAATCCATCAGGGAATAGGGCTAGAAGGACCACGTCATTTGCAAACAAAAATATAGAAATCAGGACATGATGTAGAAGGAAAAAATCACCGTCCTGGATGTGTTCACGGAATAAGGACTCCATCTCGTCAATATATTTCCCAAATAGTGTGGGGGACAAGGGACAACCTTGTTTTACCCTAATAGTGCTCCAGATAAAATCTAATAGCCCATGTACTATGCACAGACGACCAATGATCGACTCATATAAGCGCACGATAGCTAACAAGAGGGTCTCTGAGATGCCCATATCTCTAAGTCTCTAGAATAATGCTTCTTTAGGGACCGAGTCAAAAGCTTTTCGAAAGTCTACAAAACAACAATAGACTTTCGAAGAGAGATGTCGTGCCTCCTCAATGATGACCCTATGTATAAGGATGTGGTCAATAGTCTGGTGCTCAAGTCGAAATCTAGCCTATCCTCTACCTCCAAGTTGTTTCCTCTCAAGCTCCTTGAAGATTTGGAGGTGGAGGAATGTAGCATATAGTTTGGAGAATGTGTGGCCCACCATGATAGTCCTATAATTGTTGGGATCTGAGTTGGGCCCCGATTTTTGTATCAGGTGAATGATGTGTTGAGACCATGTCAATGGGAAACCTGTACAGACCACATGGTTGAAGAGATCAACCAAGTAGGGAACTAGAGCACGAAGGCCATGTTTAAAGAAATCTGCCTGGAAACCATCCTAATATTCTCCTTTCTTGTCGTTCATCACCCAAATTGCCTCTCTGATGTCACTATCATAGAATTCCAAACTTGAAGAGGGCGGAGAGGTCACTTGAATCTGGGGTTTCCCTGGGATGTCATAGAGGGTGGAAACATGGGAGAACATGGAATGGGGGTTAAGGTCGGAGGGGAGGGGAGAGTGGTGGGGGAGGATAATACACCAGAAGCATCCAGGGGAGTGAGCAAGAGAGGTACACAAGTCACGTCTTCTCTGGGAGACAAAGAGACATTTCTTGCGATGGAGGAGGTGATAATATGAGGATTTGATATTAGGGTATGAGGGGTGAGTATGGATGAATGCATGTCAAAGCTGGCAGTGGAGAGCTTTGCATTCCTCATCATACCATCGATTCATAGGGAAAGATTTGGGTTTATAAGAGGTGGAAGTGGGATGACGAGAGTGGGGGTAGGACTTAAGGGCAGCATCCAAAATGTTGGATGAGAGACAGTTGTACTTGGTCGATGCAGAGTTAAATAGTGAGAATTGGTCCATCGGGGGGGGAGCATCTGGCAAAGGTGGGAAGAGAAGATGTCTAGGTCACCCTCATCAAAACAAAAAGTACTACGTCGTGAGCCCTTGGGGGGAGGTGGGGTGAGAATGGGGGGGTTGTCAGCACGAAGAGAGAAAAAAAGAAGAGCATGGTTAGCTAAGGGGATGGGGGAAACAAAAAAGTGATGAATGAAGGGGAGGAGGTTCTGGCTAGAGAGAACATAATAAACAACATTTTCTCCTCCAACATGAGGTTGAAATGTGAAAAAGTGAGAGTTTAAAAAATGCGGTAGGCCATTAAGAATCAATAGCTCCTGAGATTCGCCCAAGTGTAAAAGATGTCAACCATAGACAGTAAGGGGCCCCAACGCATCATCATACATCCTGTGAAATCCCCTGACTCTGGATCAATCTCTTGGATGCAATACATGTCCTCAAACCGATTGTGAAGTGGGATCTCAAGGGCTCTAGTGTGAGATTTGAAGTCACCTAGAATAATAACCTCCCCAACTGCTAAATATTAGGCTATGCTAACATAAAAATTGAGAAAGGGGTCCCCTCCAGGCCCATTATAAATGGCATATGATTAAGAGGCAGGAGGGAAGTAACAAACAGCAATGTAAATGTCCCTGGGGAGAGGAGAGACCCCTCAAACCCGAACCCACATAAACCTCGCAAACTAATCCATAACCACCAAAGAAATATTCCTCTAAAAGGAATCTTTGATGAAGCAAGCAACTCCCCTAGAGCCTCTGATACCACTAGAACTCCTCGTCTCCTACCTATAGGATGAGAACTTATGGTAACCTATAATGTCTGGCAGAGGTCGAATGGGGCTCTTATACATCTCGGTGATTAATAAGATATCTGACAATCGAATAGCATCATATAATAGACCCAACGATGCAAATGGCTATTTCATTCACGGCGGTGAAGTGGTCTTCTGTTACCCCAACGAGCTATCGGCAGGAAGATGCGAGCAGGGCTTCGCAGGTGGAAAAATGTCCCAGATCCATGTTGGAGAGTTCACACAGTAACTTTACCCCATTTCTACTGGTGTTCTGTGGCTCTTAACTCCCTGAATAGTTTGACAAAGCCTTTAATTTTAGTGAGATCTTCATCAAGGAAGATCTTACTATGAAGTGAGAATAGCTTTCTCTTAGCTCTAAGAGCCCGAAGGCGATCTGGTCGCCGACCTGAACCAGAGTGTAATATTCCCAAATGGGGAAGCAGCAATATATGAACACAATAATGGAAATAGAAATGAATAAATTTACACCAAAATGTGTGAAAAACATGGAGCCATTTTATTATGTAAATTGGTAGCAAAAAGGGGCAATACAACTCAAATAATCAAAGCAAACAAGCCTCCCAAGAATACATATGCCAAAAGTGAAATGCTGCTATATTGCAGAATGTTCATGAACAAGTACAACGTAGTCATAAATGGTACACTGCTACGGGAAACATGAAATTACATAAGTCTGCAAATAGATGGCTCATAAAATATTGGGAGTGAAGATCCAAACTCCCAAACACAATTTCAAGACAATCCGGAGAGGATTTCCTGAAATATGCAAAATGTGAAAAATATCAGAGTGCAGCCCTAGGGCTAAGTAGTAGCTGCAACTTGAATTTTGGATTGAGATGGCTGAAGATGAAACATGAGATAAATGAATCTCATCCAATGGATCCTTCAGGTGAAAGGCTGATCTAATCACTAAATATCTCACCCTCCAATAAATCACTGCAAACCCTCACTGAAAATTCTCTCTAAAATAATGTAGTCAAGGAGAGGGACTGTGCTGTAGGAGATGGAAAATAGGTTGGCCAAGTGCCAAGATATTAAATCAGCTCCAAATTCTTCCTGACTAATCTCCCAAAGGAATGGAAGCTCCCTCCTCTGAAAAACAAGCTCCGGAAGTGGTGTTCTCAACCCTCCACTATAACACCCTACAACACAACCTAGCTCTAGAGAGAAACTGCGTTGTAGCTGAAGGAGGTAGCTTGGCCTCAAGCCTGGATGTGGAGAAATTCAGTAAAATATGCCTCAAGAAGCCTCTCAAGAAAGGAGAAGGAATTCCTAAACAAGAATGCCTTGTGCTAAGCAGCACAACAATCTCAACTAAACAGTTGAAGAAAGCACAATAGTCATGCAGACCACAAATTCAATAATTCATTTCATGTCTTGCTATGGCTACCTTTCCCTCCTTATATACAAGTGGAAGCCTTCTCATCTTTTGTCCCACTCATTAGGGTTTCCTTCACCAAGTAATCTTCCTCCCACTATCACTGCGCTGTCTCCAAAGATTATCTCCACCTTCTATTCCAACGTTGTTGACTTGGTCAAACAGGACCTTATCCACATGAAAATGTCCCTTTTCACACATGAGGGTGTGAAATCTAGCTCCTATGATGATCCATTTTTACATTATGAGGGATTTTATTCATATTTATAATATGCATGGGCCTCCTTACCCATTTATTCAACTGCTAGGTGATAAAAACAAAAATCAATATTCCAATTAGCTGTATGCTAATTTTGGAATATTATAGTCCTCCCCTCCCAAATTTTGGCTTGTCCTCAAGCAACTTCAAGGACAGAACTGAAGAGCCTTCTCTCCTTCCCATGTAGAATCCTCATATGATAAAATCCTCCAAGGATCAATATTTTGTCTCATCAATACATCTCCAAGTTGCCCCTCCCAAGTATGAAAGCTAGCTTTTGGTGAGCATCCCAAATTGCTATCATCATGTAAAATTGAAACACCCATGAAGGCAAAAAAGGGTGGTTTAAAGGCCTTCTTGAGGCATGAGGTTCGATATATATTTGGATCTACCATCCCTGTATGAATTCCCCATCCCCAAGCTATCATCCATACAAAATGAGTTACCTCCCAACATGGCAACTCCTAAAAATTATCCTCCACCTTTGGCTCCTACAATGTAGGTGGGTTGAATAACTGAACATGGTAGAAAAAATAGCCCACCCCATGTTGTCCTTCTCTCCACTTATGACAAGTGTAGAGTGTTAATCAGCAGTAAGTTTTTCCTTCATAGATGACTAAATGATTTCCCTAGATTTCTAGAAACAAAGTTCATGAACATTGTGAGTTCTAGAAATGTCAATGCCTTCATCATCCTTAAAGATAAATTTTCACTATTTTATCATTTCATCATGTCAAGTTCTTCTTACTAGTCCTAGAAAACCCATTAGGAGCTCATGTCACTCCTTTTGTCTATATTTTGTCATCTTTGGCCCAAATCCTCTATTTTGTTTTGCATAAACCCCCCACTGCTACCTAAGGCCAATAATCAAACAACTCTGTTGCATCTCCCAAAAATACCCCAAGCATTGATTGTCTCAAAACTATCTCTGTAGGCCCTTTATATAAATCAAGCACATTGGATTTTGGATCTTCAATACATCATTTTATCATAAACTCTGTTTTACACTTAATGACCCCAAAATCTAAGTTTTTAGTCCAAAGCCAAGTCCAAGGAACCTTCCACTAGGTCACCTAGGGTTTCAGAAGTCATAGGGTGGATTTGGTATCCTAAAATCTCTTTTTTTCTTATGTAAAGAGACTGCATTCAAATAAGAAAAGGGACAAGTAACTTTGTCCAAAATTGATCAAAGGGTCATTCAAAGAAAGGCCTCCTTGGCGTAGTGCACAAATTCTACAAGGGACAGCTGCCCTTGCTGACATTATTGCAAAAATATCAAGATTGCCATCAACCTAGAAAAGAGGTAAGGTAATGGGAAAATCATCACAAGAAGACCAACAACAGAAAAGAGAAAGCAACAGGCATATGTTTTGGAGAATCAAGGTTTTATGTGACTGATTTGGCCAAAAAAATGAATCATTACAAGGACTACAAATACAGAAGGTCACCTTCAACTCCATCCAGTGCACATTGAAGATTTTTATAAATAATTAATAAGTTTTGAAAGGTTTTAGAGAACTTAAAAGACAACACTACTTATTTTTATCTAACAGCCCTAAAACCTAAGAGTTTGGGAAGATTGAGAAAACAGGTCAAATGATGATGATAGGGCCTCCTTCATAACATTAGATGGCATTTCAAGGGGTATTCAAGCTGCCCTCTAAGGTTTGACAAAGAAGCACTGATTCCACCTCACCAAAAGGACAAATGACAAAGAGTATCAGTGCAAGGGTCTGAATTCTCAAAAGTACAGTCAGAGGCATTAAAAGGATCAAAGGAAGGCAAACATAAGGTAAAATGCCAAAGGATAAAATCATTGTTGAGCATGACTTTACTATTGGGAGAATAAGTTGTCAAAATTCCAAAAAATGGCACTAAGGGATCAAAGGGAAAATTTGTGTAGGCACCTGCAAAAACAGAAGTGGCCAAGGGGAGACACAAAATGGTTTAAACTGCTAAATTTTCCAACCAGAGATATATTACTGTCAACATGATCAAAAGAAAAAACATGTAATTGGTCTAAAAAGTGGAGATGCCTCCAAACTGGTTACCTTATCAAAAGTATATTATGCAAGAAATAGATTAGCCATGAATGACACTTCTGCAGGACTATCAAAGATAGGCTACCTACAGGAATATTAATAAGGACAAAAAAACCTAATTTTTCTCACAATGGTGGCACATATGAAGACTACAGGAGCCATTGATGCAAACTATTAAGGTTTTCACACCAGAAATTTTTTCACTACTTCAAAGAGAAAACATGATAGAAGGTCAGTTGAAAGAAGGTCTAATTTCTTCTTTTCAGTCTATTCACCAAGCAATCAAAGGCATAAAGATGAAGGACTAAAAATTCCAAGGTAAACATGCCAAAATATCATAAGCTTACTATTTACAAGTGTTGAAGTTCATGAAAAGGATAAAGTCAAGAAAACCTTCAAAAAAGAGCACTAATGTCACTGTCTGCCTTTTTCCTCAAAACTTTGTCAAAATGACCTTCTGCTTTTCAAGAATTGATTCATGTTTCCAAAATATGGGTAGAAGGAAAAGTTTGAGCTTGTTAAATAGTTTGAAAATCCAATGGGAAACATTAAAATGCTCCAGCCAACGCAAAGACCATTTTTTGAATTTTGCCACCTACAGGACAAAGGGACCAAAAGGACAGTAAAAAAGTGAGAAGGGAAACAAACATTAAAAATTGGGTCTGATCCTAAAAATTATTTTTCAAAAAGGAGTATAATGGTATCATCTCCCTCTTCCCAACCCATTTTTGTCTTTGCAGAAGAGAAGGAGAGTCGTTGGAACATTTCTCGACATTTTTCTGCAAAAAATGTTGAATTTTTATGGTGCTATGCACCAACGGAGGTGCTACGCACAAAGCCATCAGTGTTGCACATAGAGGAGGCAGACACAGTGCAAAAATACAGTGTGCTATGCACTGGAGAGGCGGCGCTATGCACCGGCGGAGGCGTTGTGCACACGCCTAGTTCTGGCCCGACTTGCCCACCGTTCAATGGCACTGTGCACAAGGAAGGCCCGACCCAACGCAACGCTATGTACAAAGAAGGCTAGACAGGAACGACCTGTCGGATGGTGCTACACACAGAGGAATTTTGGCTAGATTTGCTCAAAAGTGGCCAAAATCACTTTTTTTACTTAGATTTGCCCTTGGCTCCTGCACAAAGTTTGAAAAGGTTGGTGGTCACTCTTCTTTGCCCTCCAAAGTGTTTTCTTTACATCCATAATCAAAGGAGGATATCAAAAACCTAAAATTTGTTAAACCCTAATATTCATGGCAATCAAACATTTAACCTTCTAGGGCAAGGATTTACCAATTGGAAGGTGGTCATTCGCATAAATACACTCAATACAAAGCTAAGCCTCCTTCTAAACTCCGAAGAATTCCTAAACCTTTCATTTTTCCTCCATTTGTTAAAATATTCCCTCACCATTGCTCATTTTTCCTCCCTAGACCTAAAATCTCTTACCAAGATAAAAATACTTTTGTTCTAGATCAGCCACTATGTCTGGAGAGGAGATCAGTACCAATAGTGATGAAGGCCAAGGGCCTAACAAGCCAAAACACAAGGGAGGAAGGGTTAATAGGTTTGAGCCTTTAGATACCATTCAAATCACCTCTTCTCCCATGATCCTTGCATGTTTTCCAGATGTTGGATGCTATCAGTTCTGTGAGAAGGTCAAATAGGTCCAAAACCACTCAGAGTTGACTAGGTTGTTTATTCTCAGCTTACAATACCATCAGGTCAACCTAGCAGGAGTAAAATATTAATTATCATCCGAATCCATTTCTAAAGCCACAGGAATACCAGATATTGATGAGAGATGGTTAAAGCAGAAGAAATTGGACTTAAGCTACTATGATCCCTTCCTCAAACCTAGTTATCAACAGGGCTGCAAGACTGTTTTCCCCTTCTCCCACTTGCTAGAGAGATATGCCCTACTGATGAGGCAGATTATCAAGTACTTAACTTGTGAGGGGAGATACTCTAGTATTTATTCATATCACATAAGGCTGCTAATGCACTTAACCAGGGTTAAATTGCTAAACCTACCATACTATCTCTACCAGAGCATTGACAAAATGGCTTTAGTGGTCAAGAAAAGGAGTTATGCCCACCAAATGCAAAGCCTTTTTTACCACTCCTTGGTTAAGATGATTGTTTTGCACCAGCTAGAGCATGAGGGAATTCCTTGGGAAGTTTTTGTCTCACATGATGTATTTTCAAATCCCCAAGCCTTCATTTAGCAAAATTTTCCTTCCACTTCACACCCACTTACCTCCACTCCTCCATCACCTCCACCTATGCCTTATCCACAAGGAAACTTACCTCCTACTTCTTCTCCTCATGCATCAAATAAAGTTGATGGAAGTAGCAATGAAGAATAAGCAGATGAAAGTGGAGATGAAGAAAACAGTGAGACATATACAAAGTTAAATGATGAACAAAGAGGTGTCAGTAGAACTGAGGAACAAGAAGGTGATGATGATAGTGATGAAAATAGTGGGGAAGATCCAGAGTTTAACGAGGAAGAGCAGGAGGATGATGAGGACAAGGAGGAGAGAGATGAACATGGTAGTCATGAAGACAAAGATAGTGATGGTAGTGATACAAATTAATCACTCCCAAGTACAGAAAAAGAAGGTGCTAATGATAAAAATGAAGACCTTGAAGATATTGAAGAAAATGATAAGCATGACAGTTAGCAAGAAAGTGAACATGACAACCAAGAGAAAAATGTGCATGAGCATGACAGCGAGCCTAGTCATAGTGCAAATATTGACAAAATGGATGAAGATGATAAACATGAAGAAATAGAGGAAGATGATGAGGAAATAGAAGATCAAGAACAAGGAAATGATGAAGCTGAAATAGAGTTTTAAGAGGCAGACAATGACCAAGTAAATGACACTGATGGGAAAACTAGTGATGAGGAAAATAGGAATGAGGAAAGTCATGACTGTCATGACAATAGTCATGGCAGTCATGACACAGATCAGCCTTCTAATGATGATTAGGGCCAAAGTGAGGCAAGTGCAAAAGCTGATGATCAATTTGAAAGCCAAGGTAACAGCATTGAAAAAAACAAGGAGGGTGATATTGATGAGAATGTTGAAGGCATCAATAAGGCTCACAACTTTCTTAATGAACAAGATGATGATGTACACAGTGATGTGACATCTAGTAATGAGGGTGACATGGAAGAGGAGGCTACACACACCATCCCAAAGGGTGAGAACGAAGGCTTTCTAGCAGATGATAACATTTATGACAAGGAACCTAAAGCAGAAATGAATAGACCTTTTGATTTTTCATACCACAGGGGGAAGAGTGATGTGTTTTCTGCCTCAAAAAGGTAAGGGGCCATCTCTTCTCCAACTATCAAACCATTGGACAAGGGCAAGGAAAAAATGGAAATGGGTGAGCAGCAGGTGAAGGTAAGGTAAAGTAAGAGAATAAAGAAGACTACTCAAGAGCCTCAATTCATTGATCTAGACAGTGATAATGGGGACAAGGAGATGACCACCAGATTGCTACTCTTAACCAAATATGCACATCTTAAGGAGTGGGAAAGAGATTTTGAGATGGCACAACAGATAATTCAATATTACAAGAATGAGCACAATCACTTCAAGAAGATGAAAAGGGGCCTTGCTCTCCAGAATAAAATGACCAAGCACTATGCAATGAAAAACAAGCTTGCTTGTACCAAACTGAAGGAGGCCTTCATGGAGATAAAAACCCTAAAGGAGGAAAAAAGGCATGATACTCTTGTATTTTTGGCTAAGTCTTCTCAATAGGTTTCCAAGACCTCTTAAGGGACCTCTCCACAAATTTTGGGCCAAATTGAACAAAATTTTGTTTCTTTGAAATTTTGAGGCCTCTATGCGCAATACCCTTGGCACTATGCACAACTTTGGTGCATCCTCAGCTTGTAAACTTTAAATTTTTCCCTTCATCTCATCATCAAAAGTCTGCTCACAGAATTTCAGATCATTTGGAGTAGTTTTGACCCCCCAGAAGGTCAAAAAAATCAAAATTTTGACCATTCTGCCTCATTTTCAGGCAAGGTGCTACACACATAGCAGTGTTGGGAGAATGGGTTTTTGGGCAGGCCAATTGCACTCATTCAGGAAAACTCAAGAATTTCTGAAAATTAGACCCATTATGCTTTCCAACAAGACATCACAGAGCCAAATCCGGCATCGGGAAGGGGTCCATAACATAATCACAAAGGACCCTATTTTCTGTTGTAGTGGTGCTGCGCATAGAGACTGTCTAAGTGTGTTTTGGACGAAAAGTCAACAAAACACATTTATTTATTGCAAATTGATATTTTTAATTTTTTTGAGGCAAAACACTCTAGAATTAGGTGCAAATAGTTATTTTGGCATTTATTTCTTAGGATATTATGTGCCTTGTGCCTTGCATGGTATCTTGGACATAAATGACATTTATGGTTGAATTTGACATTTTCCTACCATATTTAGGGTTTTAGTCCTCCTTTGCTCCATAAATATAGCATGAGGTCCTTATGTATTTTGTTGGAATTTGATGAGCTTTGAGAGCAATATACATGGTTTTATCATCTTGGAGAAGACATTGGTGTTGTGGAGTTGATGAATGGCTTGTTTGGCTTGATGATGGAGAGGCTTGTTTGGAGGATTCCTTAGTTTGGTGAAAGGTGATGTCTTCTTAATTTGTTTATGTTTCCTTGTTATCATTTTGTTTCACTCTTCTTAGCTGCTATAAATTAGAAAAGTATAGGTTGAGACATGCTCTTTGAGGCACCTCAATCCTCCTGTTTGTTATAGCCTTAATGTTTTCCTCAGCTAGTTGTGTTTGAAGAATTCTTAGTTTCTCTTCAAGCTTCCTTATGCTTATTAGTTTCATTTATGGATTAATATGATGGTTTGCAAATATGATTCATGGTATGCCCTGCTTATTTGAGACTGTCTAAAACTCTGTCTTGGAACCTTTCTTTGGAGTATAGTTTGATAGGTTAAGTCAAAGAGGTCTCATTCGATCTTACCCTTTGTCCATGTCTACCAACTTATTTTAGAGTTCTGTATAGATTTTTTTATTATGTTTAGGAGTTCCCTCTTCAAATATTGAGTTATTGTGCTATCTTGTATGTTTTCCCAAATTCTGAAGGTGAATTTACTAAAGTTAGAAGCTCTTATGATTTCTATGTTTCACTGGAATGTTTATCTTGGATATTTATCAGTTTAAGTATTGTTCATTGAGCTTAATGGTTTTCCCTACCTCATGAGTTATAAATTTTAACTATCAGTATTTAAGACCTCCTAGTTTCTCCCAAATTTGATGTCCATCCCATTTCACTCATAACCTTAACAATCCATTAATCTTGCTAGATTTCCCTTGCACTGCACTCTGATTCATTATTGAGACACCCTTGACTTTAATTTGAATCCATAGCCCAATGGATTTGATAGACTCTCACTCCACCTATCCTACTTGACCATCTTACCCAACCAAAACAATCAACAAACCATATACTTAATAACTAGCCTAAAATCAAAACCCTAGAGAAAAAATAACACATCCTTTGCACTCAATGGAGAGAGCCCTCTCTGAGTCTAGGAAGGCTAGGTCGTAGGACTCCAAAGACTGGTTCCATGTTACCTTGTCATTTGGTCTACCAATATGCCAAATCACAGGACCCTAACATTCTAGCGATCATGGTGGGACCTTCTGAGTTAGTGAAAATGTAAGTATTCCTTAGGACTTCAGAAGCCCTTCTTACACAATATCTATTTATTTATTGCCACCCTAACATTTTGGTGATCATGGTGGGACTTTCTAAGTTAGTGACAATCTAAGTATTCCTTAGGAATTTAGAAACACTTATCAAATCATAGAGAACTCAAACTATCAGCCATAGAGTAGACTCTATTTGTTTCACCATCCTAGCAAAATTATGACTCAGTTATAAGACACTTTTGCAAACCTTAGGACTACCTATAGGAACTCAAAAAACCATAAAGCACCCTTAGATTAGTTTATTATCAGTTATTGGTGGTGGACCATAAACATGCATTCTTAAAACAATAAGAAATATCCACCTGACGACTCCACTAGCCTCCAATAGGCCTATTACTTCATTAACACTCATTTGACTTCCTAGATTTGTTTCACAACAACCCTAAGAAGATTATGAATCCACTCATATAATGTAAGAGTTTAGCAAGCATTAAGAGAGGTCAACCTTCAAAAATTTGAAATCTGGCTTCACATAGGATCAGTACCAGATCTCATTCGGACCCAAACCCTCCCAACATAGTCGATGACGTAGAGAATATTTTGTGGAAAAATTCTAGATCTGGAAACTTAACCAATATAAGTACCATCCATAGAGCTAGCTCTGTACCTAAACATCTTACAGCTTTGCAAGATCCCCAGTTTGACTTTCACCATACAAGGATCCTCTTCAGAAATAGGTCTCAAAATGATATTGACCAAACTTACCTTAAACCCTTAGATTTGCAACAGAGTTCTATTAGAGAAGGCTCTCCTTCCACACCACTTGATTTTCAACTTCTCCATCACTTCAACTCTTTCCATGCCAAATCTACTCAAAATCAGTTTATTGGTCCAAGTACTTCCACCACACCCATCCATACCACCAATGTACAAACCACTCTTCTTCATCATACATCTCCTTTCACTAACCCTCCACTTGTAAACCCTCCATTAGTTCCCATCATGGCAGCTTGGTATGCTCCATTGGCCTTACCTCAACCCCTAGTGCCTTTTCCAAATGACTATCAGTCCAAGATCCCTCATTTCACAGGGGCCAAATCCATCACTGCCCAACAACATGTAGATAGAATCAATGATGCTTTTGATTACATGGAGATAGAAGAAGAAACCATTAATATGAGGATATTTGCACGAAGTTTAGGAGGAGAGGCCAAAAAATGGTTCAAATCATTAACTCCTAGCACAATACATGATCTCCCTTCCCTTTATCAAACTTTCATAAACAAGAGGGAAGTCAAGAAAAATCCCCTCCAAATCCTGTCTGAATATAACAATATTAAAATGAATATAGGAGAAAGTGTGCAAGACTATTGCACCAAGTTTAATAGTGTATATAATTCCCTCCCACCTCACATGAAACCTCCATAAGGCCTAGCACTAGTGAAATTTCCTGAAGGTTTTGACCCTGACATGACTTTCCAATTGAGAGAAAGAGACCCTGAAACCTTAAAAGAAATGCAAAAAGCAGCTATTAGTGCAGAGGTAAACTTAATTGAAAAAAGAGCTAGGTTGAGATCAGAAAGGAGAGTGACCTACAAAGATGAAACCGTACCCTCAACCTCCTCATATGACTCTAAAATAGACAGCCTAATTATAACTATGGAGAGAATGATAAAAAGGATAAACTTAAATGAAAAGACACCTCCTAAGGGCAACCAAGCTAATTCCCAGAACAAAAATAGAGCTCAAAACTTCAAAAGAGATCCTCCCCAAAACTGGCTAAGAGATAATGATCAAAACATTAGGCCACCTTTCCAAGGTAATTATGTAAATGGAGAGGGAGGAGAGGTTGAAGAAACTGAAGAGAACAATGTAAACCTAATAAGCTATGATAATGAAAATGATTTTTTCTCACAGAAGATGAACAAGGTCTTTTTGCCTTTGATGAAACTCAAACAAATTGTGAAGGCTCTGAATATTACCAATTAGGACTGGAAAATGCCATTATGGAAGTCCATAGGCAATATGACCTCAAGAGCAAAAGAAACCAAGAAGCCTCTAAGAAACACCAAATTGATACTGCTGCTAGGAAAGCTCCAATAAAAAGTCATAGGAGAACATCAGACAATGTAAATAGCATAGCTAAGAAGACTGACCCAATCAAAGAAAAAATTAGCCAGCAAAGTGGTGACACAAGCCTCCCTAGTACCTCTACTATTGGCCCTAAAAAATTTCTGTTATCTAAAACCCTTGATCAAAATCATCAAAATAAACTTGTGGAAAAGGTTATGGCTGATAAGACTGATGTAAATATGTCTAAGAGACAAGTCCTTTTTAGTTTTGAGGGAGAAATTGCCAAAGTTAAGATCACCATGCCTCTGACTAAGCTAGTAACACAAGGTGTGTATAAATCCCAAGTGCTGAAAGTCCTGAACTTAGGAAATGATGCTGACATGCTAAATTTAACTGATGATATTCTTGAATTGTTATTCAAACCTAAGGTTGAAGGAAAGTATCAAGAAGGAGTTGTCCCTCCTTTCTATAGCAGTTTAAACATACATGACAAGATATTACAAAATACTATGTTGGACTCTGGAGCCTCACACAACCTCATGCCTAAAGTTGTCATAGAAATCTTAGGTATAGAAATCACCAAACCTTACAAAGACTTGTACTCATTCGATTCAAGTAGGGTCAAGTGTTTGGGCCTAATAAAATACCTTTGTGTCAACCTGGCACAAATTCCAGCTAAAAGTCTTGTCATGGACATAATGGTGGCAGAAATTCCCCCTGAGTATGGCATGCTTCTATCCAGATCTTGGGGAGCCAAACTTTAGGGAAACCTTCAACTAGACATGTCCTATGCCACTATCCCTATTTTCAACCAGAAAAGAAAAATTTACCGAGAGTCACACATGAAGTATATGGTGAGTAACTTGGATAGGCCAAACAACACCCTTGTCTATTCCATTCATTCAGACTTAGATTCATTTATATTGTATAATGAAAATGACATTAGGGAACAAGTAAGTGAGAATAACAAAGATATAGTGTTACCAGAACAAACAAATATATCCTCAACTGAAGAACATATCATCACAAACTCTAGCATCCTCGAACAACAACAAAGTGGCGAACATGAACTAGAAACACTATGGAACATAACCTTTGATGGTTCTTGTGGCAAGGCTGGTTCAGGGGCTGGTGTCTAGATTCATAACAATAATGAAGGTCATTCATACAAAATAGGCTTTCAGTGCACTAATAAAATTACAGAGTATGAGTCTCTCCTCCTTGGCTTACACCTGCTCAAACACTTAGGAGCTAAGAAAATCTCTGCTCAAGGAGATTTTGAACTAATCATTAAACAAATTAGAGGTGAGTATTCAGCTAAGAATCCTAGATTGAGAGAGTACAGAAATGCAGCCTTAGATTTCCTCAAAACCTTTGAGAAATATTAGCTAGCCGACATTCCTAGAGCCTAAAATAGTCTAACTAACGAGCTTGCCTTTGTTGCTATAAACTATCAAATACCGCTTGCAAGCGAACAATACACTGTCAAAGTCAAACATCGGCCTACAATGCCCGATAACATTGACTATTGGCAAGTGTTTGAGGGTGATGAACAAATTGATTATTTTTTGCAATCTAGGAATGAATTTACATTGACAAAACCAAGTTTAGGGCATGAGGAAGATGTTTCTACAGAAGAAAAGACCTTAGAAATAGAGCGGCCACCTTTTGCTAATATAAACCTGCTTACACATCCTTGTGAGGCAGAAATGTTTGAGGATCCTGACCAAAGGGACCTTGAGGTTTTAGAGTGTAAAGATGATACATTACCAAGAGGCCTTGTGCCATTAGAATAGATTTTTGACTTTAATGATGTAGCTAAGAAACCAAAAATGCAATCCACAGAAAATGATGTAGAGGAGTGTAACATTGGCTGCCTAAAGGAACCAAAAATGATCAAACTCTCTAGAACTCTTCCTCCTTGCATAAAAAAAAGATATATTGAACTTTTCAAAAAATTTAGAGATGTTTTTGCATGGGGGTATGAAGATTTAAAATCATATGACACAAGTGGTATTCAACATAAAATTCCTCTTAAAGAGAATCATAAGCCTTTCAAACAAAAATTGAGAATAATAAACCCTGTTCTATTACCTTTAGTTGAGAAAGAGATAAAAAGATATGTATGATGCTAGGATCATAGTTTATCTTCGATAATCAGAGTGGGTTTCCAGCCTTGTATCAGTTAGGAAAAATACTGGGTGTCAGGCAGATAAATCGTACTTGCAGACAAGAACGATCTCCCTAGTATCACAAGGATAGCTAGAAACAAACAGGACAATTGTAAACTACTTTCTCTAGATTATATATGATTTAGAATTTTCTATGATGAAGAAAGGACCTACCTATGATCCAATGCTAGTTGAATTCTTCTTTCCCATTGCTCCAAGAAGTCACCTCTTAAGATCTGCAAATAAAGACATAGAAGAGAATCAAAAGCACTTGCAACATATACTACTTCAGAAATCACAAATCTATCTTAATGATCAAGGAATTTAAGAAATAATCCATTTAAGTAAATAAATAAACAACTTATTGAGAAAAAAATATCCAATTGTATTATCTTTAAATAAAAGAAGGATTCTTACAACCGCGTTTTCCTTGATGTCGTACAAGTCCTTCCGGGGTCTGGAACAAGCATTTTCCTTTAGTATGACAAGCCCTTCCACTCTTTGAACTAGCCTAACTATGAGTATGTTATCATTCTCATAGATAGCAAAAATAGTGTGTTTCTTCAGCAATTCCCTTCTCTATCGCAACTACTAAGTACAAATAAAGTACTAAGTGTATACAAAATGCATAGAGAAGTTTTTCGTATGTGAGCATGTACCCTTGAGACTGAACCAAAGCTTCAATTTATAGGAGAAGGAAAGTGGTTGCAGCTCCAAAATGGAAGGGATAGATTCCTCTTATCAAGGGATTAAGTTCCAAAGACCAAGGAATAGGCTCCTTTAATGAAGGAATTAATGTTCATGATAATAGAGGGAGTAAGGCTTCGACTGGATAACGCCTTCTAGAAGCTTCTAGCTGGGAGAATATTCAACCAGCTGGTGCTTCTAGAATTTACTTTCACCTTCAATTTACCTTTTACAAGGGTCTACACTTTTAATGAAGAAAATGTGCGGTCGGCTCTGCATTTTTTGGAGAAAAGGGGTGCGGTGCCGCAGGTAAGGCTAAGGAAAAGTGCGTTACAAGTATTTTTATGATTTTTACAAGATTTTCTCCAAATTCAGAACTTGGTTTAGGAAATTTAGGTTGTAGACTTCTAAAGGAGCATTATATAGGTATTGATGAACCCATATAGACATTAAAATGTCATGGTGACAAAATAATGTGTAACAGATTGCCCCCTAAAGCACGAAAACTGAGATAATTCGAAGAGTGAAGTACTTTATCATTCCAAGGATTGGCTTGTGGATGCCAGTTAGAACCTATAAAAACATTCAGTGAAAAAATATATGTATGTATATATCATCGCTGAGGTAGGCATTCCCATACTCAGAGAAAAAACTAACTAAATCAAATCTTAACTAAAATGTTATGGTATAGAAATGATTTTAATATTACATCAATAGTAGACACAATATGGACGCAGCCATCTGTCATGAATAGTCTACTTCATAATGAATAATAAAACTCCTCGTAGCCTGGATGGTGGAAACTAGATCCAGGGTCTTGATTTCTGCTACCCAAACTAGTACGATTCTATCCATGTGATTGATTGTGTCGAAGTCGAACATGGTAGAAACCACTTGATTACCAGTCAATGATGTGAACTGTTAACAAGTGTGAGAGAAACCACCAATAATTAAAATGGCTCTTAAAGTACTTAGTACAATCCATGAAGTGTGAATAAATAATTTGAAGTCTAACACTTCACGAAATCATTTGATCGAAGATCAGTGATGCAACTTGTCGTCGAAGGCGAGAAACCTGCCATTAAGGCATGCAGATTCCAAGGTACTGAAGGATTCTAGAACAAATTCCTAGATGATATGCTATCGTTGATAAAAAGTGATTCGTCGCAGGAAAGCCCATGACACAAAACCATTAGATCAAGTTCTATAGAAATATTTTGCAAGGACTGACTCAGGGATGGTCAACACGAATGGAGACATATGTTTGCAGATGAATGGTTTCTTTGAACTATCCTCTTGAACACATAATGACACTGCAGATGGTTTGGTGACAATTGACCTAAAGCTAATACCCATAAACTTGCTGAAGACTTTCAATATGGTTTGATTAACTGATAGGCAAAGGATTTTCCCAACCCAGGTGGAAGTGTGACAGAAAGTGTCGTGTTCAAGAGTGGTATACTGCTTTTAAACAAAGTATGACAAATCGATCCATTTTCTTTCTTTCCCCCCACCATTTTTGGTAAGTACCTCTTTATTTTTGACAAGCTTGAGGAGGATAACATGTGCTTATTATATAAGTTCATCCTTCGGATGAGTCCAACTTAGTTTAAAAATCAAACCCTAAGAAGGAGTGGTTCATTCCTATTTGTAATTTACAGGTCCTTTACTGTTAAATTTTAACGAGTCTAGTATAGGAGAAAATCGGTGTTTTTCAATTTTAGGGAGTCAGAAGAAAAACTTAAGGAAACTGTGTGGGTGTACTTTTTCATAAATTTAGTCTCTCAATCCCGAAAAAGGATAAAATAATACAGGAGAGAACTCTATTGACTTTGTTTAGTCAACGTATACCTTTTTCGTAAATATTCCATGTCAGTTCGTAAAAGGGGTAAAATTATACTGAAAGGACGACTGTTCATTTCCTTTAACGAGTTCCAATAGCTAAGTAATCAACAATATTTTCATATTTAGAGGGTCTGAAAAGGGCTTAAAAGAGAACTCAAGTTTTCACTTTTTCATAAGTTTTAACAAGTTCGAAAAAGGGATAAAAATGTACTCATAAGTTTCACTTTTTCATAATTTTTACCGAGTTCAAAAAGGGGATAAAAAGTATACTCCTTTGTCAAAAATGATCATTTTACCCAAAACAACCTGTATTCTGCACAAAGAACTCAAAAATTAAACATACCTGTTTATGGTTAATAAAAATAATTCAGAAAACAACTTTTCAAAGTGAAAAATAAACAAAATTATATTTCATTTATTCAAAAAATCTTATAAAAAGGAGTTTTTCTAAATCATTTTTACCATTTGATTCCATAGTGAAAGTTGAGAGCTTTTGGTGAAAAAATGTTCCAAAGGAGATTACGGAAAATTAAACTGTCAGAATAAAAAATCGTCAACTCCAGATAATCCACATCATCCTCGCCTTCATTTTTGTCAGTTCACTTTATTAATTTAGGTATTGAATTTATTTTTTGGGGGAAAAATATGTTCAAAATTTCACCCACGGGGGTCTGCAGGTAAAACACATGACACCTGTGGACCCCGACAAATTTTCAAAGGAAAAATTTTCGTGGTCCCGCACTTTCGGTACAGGGCGCGTGCGGATCCTCACACTGTCTTTGTGCAAAAGGTGTGGAGGCACCGTGAAGAAAATAAAATGATATATTCCCTCAAAATAAACCAAAATTTTCACTCAAATTGTTTCTAATCTTCTAATTTTCCCATTGTAGAATATCTACAATGCTTGAATGGAGGGAACGCGAACATGAAGAGGTTGATGAGGCTACAATGGTACATGCGCCCACATTGCGTGTGTTGAGGGAATATGGTTTGTATAAATTATGGGCTATTCAGGGTATGAGGGCCCAAGTAGACTTACTCACTTGGCTAGTAAACAAATGGGATGTCCAAGAACAGTGCTTCATAATTGGAGATCACTGGCTTGAAATTGAGCTGGAAGATATATATTTTCTTACTGGTTTATCAAAGAGAGGTGAACCAATCTCTTTGTTTGGGCCAGGGAAGGTGGCCAATCTCTCACTAGCCTTCAACAAGATTTTTGCAATGAGGAGGCAGATCCCAAAGATAAACGCATTGATATAAAAACAATCATCCGTCCTGAAATTAAAGTGGTTGCATTTATTATAACCTGGTTATGTGGGAGTACAACTCCACACATTGCTACTAGATCCCAGATGCAGACTGCTCTTGATTGTTTTAGAGGCACCATTTTCAATTGGTGTGAGGCAGTATTGGCCAATGTAAAAGGCCAATTGACTAGGGCAAAGAACTCAAAGTTGAAAAAATTTGGGTATGGAGCTATTGTTGTCACATTTGCTCTGGAGAGAATTCTTTCACTTGCCGCACAGCTTATCTCAGTTGATCATGGTAGATTCAAGGAGCCTCGAATGGTCCAATGGGTTGCACTGATGGCCCGTTATAGTGAGGGCGGTGAGATTGTTCGTTTTACCCCAGCTTATTTCCATTGGTTGTAGAACCAAATATTCGCCATATAATATTTCCCATATGCTGGGATAGTCTTTCGTGGCAATTGAGAGATGTCCCTTCCTTCAGGAACACAGTGGGATGACTTAGGTAAGAAACATTTTAACATGTTCTAAATTATAATTTTTATTTATTTTTGTTTAAATTGTCCAATACTGATGACAAAAATTTAAAATGTAGATGTTGGCCCATGCAAGCCAGCCATGCTCCGTCGCTTCGAGAGGAATCAAAGAGAGCCCATTGCAACACCACAAGATCAGGCAGCTGAGATTCTTACTGATCTAGAACACAACCTAGAGCGGTTGACCTTGGATATCCCAGAGACTTCGATATATGATGTCTCTCTGTCTCTAGAGAGATGTTATTGGAGTTCCTGGTCAGTTCAGGGGATTCCTGAATAGAGTGGCGCGAGCTGTCATGTACTATCATGATCACCACCACGGATAGTGGATGATTGTGCAGACTATGACATTTTGTTTTTTGTATCACTATTTTTGCTGAGTATAAGGTGTTTTAAACCTTTAATCGAGGGCGATGTAATATTTTGGAAAACAGTACTCTACTCTATGATATTTCTACTATTTCCGGCTATCTACTCAACATGTTTATCGAATGTTTCTTTGATTTACTTCTTTTAATGTTGAAAATTTTTGTTTATAACACTAGTAGCTAATGCATCAAATAATGTGTTTAAATTTCTTGGAATGTGTTGATATTCAACGTAATCAAACTCTCATTCCAAGAGATGTACCTTCAAAAATAATCTCAATAATACTAGGTTTTTAATTACGTATACTCGATTTAAGTGTAATGCAATGAGTTTATAATCTAACCTAATGATCAAACGTTGAATTACAAATGAAATGGATTCATATAATAACTCAATCACTACACTATATTCTGCAATATTATTCGTTGTTTGAGCGAGGCTTACCCCATGCATAGATATTAACTCATCAATGGGTGAATAAATAACCCAAGCTGAAGAAGAAATGTTTCGTGTACTACGAAAAGCACCGTCAGCAATACCAATATACGTTTGAAGGGATGTCGACATCTGCAATATAAAGAGCAATCCAGATAAGCAGGGATAAAAACAAACTTAAACTACACACAATTTTCTAATCTAAGGCACACTAGCAATGAAAAGAACTAATATACAAATAAGATCTCCACACAAGATTTAAGCATAATATCTCTTCAGATAAAGCCCATTTTTGGGTTTGTCTAAAGAGATTCTACCATAATCATTCAATTCATAGGCTCCTTTTGCAAGAACTCGCTTGACAATATAAGGACCATGCCACATGGGTTCGAATTTTCCAACTTTTAGTTTATCATTAGCTTGGTCGTATACCAATACTAGGTCACCTTCTGAAAAAACATGAGGTGTAACACTCCTATCATACTGAGCTTTCATTCATTTTTTATGAGCCTCGGTAGCTAATGCAGTGGTGCATCGAGTCTCATCTATTTGAGCTAAGTATAAAAAGTGTTTTTCCTCTTCAGAGGTAGCTGATAGTAATTCTATGGCTAATTTGAGTGACGGTATTTCGCATTCAATCGGTAACCCAGCTTCTAAACTATAAACTAGTTGAAAAGGAGTGAAACCTGTTGTAGTTTTCTCTGAGGTTCGATATGCCCAAAGTGTTGAGAAAAGCATAGTATGCCAATTCGATTTATTAATTCTGATTATCCTTTTAATCATAGTGGTTAAGACTTTATTTACAGCTTCAACCTAACCATTAACTTGCAGGTAATATGGTGTAGAACTATCATGGCACCAGCCAAGGTAGACGGAAAGTTCGGACATCATAATGTTTCAAAAATGGCTCCCATGATTAGTAATGATAGCTTGGGGTACATCAAATCGAGCAATCACGTGATTGAATACAAAAGTAGCTATATTTTTGTCATCTGCCGCAAATGTAGGCATCGCCTCAGCCCATTTGGTAAAATAATCCACTGCAAGAATAATATACCCATGCCCCTCGGCCAACTGAGGGTTACATGTAATGAAGTCAATTCCCCATTTTGCAAAAGGGCAGACAACAATTATTGGGTGAAGATGAGCTAGTGGTGCATGCATATTACGATCAAAGATCTGACAATTGTGGAATTTTTGGACTACTAGAATGCAATCTTTAAATAACGAAGGCCAAAAATAGCCAGCGCGCAATATCTTTTGGGATTTGGTATACCCAGACATATGAACGCCACAAGCTCCAGAGTGATAGTCATTTAAGACCTTTTCAGCCTCTTCGTGGGTTAAACATCGTCGAAATAAAAAATCCGCATCATGATGATAAAGCATGTCCCCAAAAATATTGTATTGCTAAGACTGGTAATGGATCTTTCGTCATTGTGAATGTGAGGGTTCAGGCCGAAAATTTTGGGTTTGGAGATAAATGATGATATCTCCATACCATGGATCAATAGTATTGATAAGAAACAAAGATTCATCAGCGATCGGATGTTCTACCACAGTTTCTATTTCAGTATTTGGGAAGTCACACATCAGTTCGGCGAACACTGGTGATTTCTTTGATTTAGATTTTTCAAATTCTAAATCAAAATCTTGAAGGATTACTATCCATTTAGAGTATTTTCCCCCTAGTAATTGTTTTGTCAAAATATACATCATAGGGTTACAATCAGAGATCACTGTTCTTTTTCGTAATAGGATGTAATGACGAAATCATTGGACAGCTTGAACTGCTGCCAAGGCCAATTTATCCACATGTGAGTATTTGATTTCAGTTGGATTTAAATTGCGACTGAGATAGTAAATCACATATTCGTTGTGAAATTCATTTTCCTGAACTAATACCATTCCAATCGTGGAATTAGAAGCTGCTAAGTATAAAAAGTAATCTAGGTCGTAATTGGGTGGATGCAATAATGGTGCATGGGTCAACGCGTGTTTTAGAGCATCAAAAGATCTATCAATGATCTCGTCCCAAATGAAAAGAATATTTTGTTTCAACAACCTGGTAAAACCTTTGGTTAACTCGGCATAGTTAGGAATGAATCTACACAAAAAGTTTGCTTTCCCCTGCAAACTTTGGAGTTGGTGAAGTGTGGAAGGAGAAGGTAAATTGATAATAGCCTCAACCTTCGAAGGATTGACACGAATGCCTTGTTTTGAAACAATAAATCCTAGTAATCGACCAGATTATACACAAAAAAACACATTTGTGTGGATTGAGGCGAATCTTATAATACCTACATCTCATAAAAATTGCTTGTAAGTGAGTTGATGATCTTCTCTGTGTAAGGAATGAGCAGGTAGATCATTGAGATAAGGTTGCAAAATGTGTTTAATTTCATGAAAAGCATAGGACATAGCCCTTTGAAACGTTTCCCCAAAATTCTTAAGTCTAAATGGTAATTTACGGTAAGCAAAAGTTCCCCATGGACAAATGAATGTTGTCTTTGGTTGATCAACAGGGAGTATGTTTATTTGATTATAACTATAAAATCCATCCATAAATGAGAAAATTTCACTTCCAGCACAATTGTCAATGATTTGATCGATATAAAGGGTTGGATAATTGTCTTTGGGACAAGCTCTATTTATATCCCTATAATCGATACATACTCTAATTGTTCCTTGTTTTTTATTAACAGGAACAATATTAGATACCCAATTTGTTAAAGGGATTGGATAAATAAATCCTGCTCGAAGTAATTCTTCAACTTTGGCTTTGATTGCAGCAGCTTTTCGTGGATGTATATGACGTAATTTTTGTCTGATAGGTTTAGCATCTGGGTATGTTTTGATTTCATGAACAACAATTTTAGGATTGATTCCTGGCATTTCTTTATAAGACCATGTAAAAATGTTGTAGAATTCTTGAAATAGGGCTTTTGTATATATCAATTTCATCTTTTGTACAAGAAGCACCTATATATGTTTTCAACGATTCCTGGTTTTACCGATATATCAATAGGAATTGTAGAAGAAATATTCCCCAAATTCAGTTTAGAATTTGAATTTTTGCTTGATATCGGATTCTGGGGTTCCTTGACATAATCACTGGTGAAAATTGATGAAACATTATCTTCGAATTCATCAAGCTCATGTAAAAATGATGATCTATGATGGAGATCATCCCAGGGTAGGTCATCTATGGACAAAAATTCACAAATGTTTTCGTCAATATAAAAGAATTCTTTTAAAGGATCTGGAACTGATGTTATAGCTAAGCTTGAACGTGAAAATGATTTTTCATTGACCAAATTCCTAGGGTCAAAATCAGTTGAAGGTAAATTGGAAAATGACTGTACTACTTGATATGCCAACTCAAATGGACTTAAAGGCATTGTGCCTTCAAAAGAATCCAATTCTGACTCTAAAGGCACTATCCAAGTATCATAAAATGGAATAGTGCTTGATGTAATCATATTGATATTAGCTACAGTACGCGGTACGTTAGGTGGAGGCAAAGAAAAAGTTCCCTAAAAAAGAAAAATCTTTAATAAAGCCTACTCCTACATCCTTATAAGGGATATTTGTTTTTCCAACATGCTGAATATTATCCGTAGAAGCTGGATCGGACGAATAATATGAGAGCTGATCGACTTTCACAATCTTTCCTTGATGAGGAAACATGATTATTCGAAAGACAGAAGATACGATAGCAGTCATAGCATAATACCAATTACGACCCAAGAGAAGGTTGTAATCTAGAGGGGCATCAACTACTTCCACATCTAGATTAACATTTTTTCCTTCCACTTCTATAGGTAGATCCTGTAAAATACCATAGGGATGGAATCCTCTTCCATCAAAAGCATTGAGGATGGTTGGAGATCGGTTAAGAATCGGAGAACCAAGTGATTTCCAAAAACTCAGCGACATGATACATGTAGAGGCCCCTTCATCAATCACAGTATGAAAGCAACATGTGTTTTTTACTAACATTGGAATCTAGAAAGCCATTTGATGGGGTAGGCGAGGTGTAAAATTTTATAGATCGAAGATCATAAGGTTCGAATCCTACAGATATACGACTCCTAAGATAGAAAATAGTAATTTACTTTGTGCTAGACATGATTGCAACACTTCCAAAGCTGACATTGCCGAAGGGGAAATTTCCAAATCTTCGACAATATTGTAATTTTGAGTAGCTCTCGCATGTGGATTGAAAGCTGATTTACGAAGTACACCTTTAGGAGGCGGTTTAATTACTATGTCAAGATTTGGTTTCTCGATGTGAAGTAGATTGGAAACTGAAGTAGATGAAACTGGTGAAGAATTATAATTTTTTACTTATTTACCAGTAGCAGGATTTTTACTACCATAATCTTGTTTGTAATATCGCAAAATCGGGACTGTTTAGCAAGCATGCACTAAACGCATTTCCAGAAAATTATGCTATAAAATAATTAAATTAACTCTTGGATCCTATAGATCAGTCAATATACAACCTAAATCCAATAATAGAGCTTAAACAAACCAAACTAGGTGGGTTAAACAGATCTCCCACACCTAGGATTTCTAAAAAGAGCTAAAACCCCAAACACTGCAACACAAGGAATTCTGCATAAAAGTGACTGCGCAGTATAAAAGAGGGTTTGTACACATAAATGGAAGAGACAAATAGATCTGAAATTATATTAGACAATATGCTCAGAAGAATGATATCTAGTCTCCTTTATACAAAAACTAAATAACCTGGGAAGGGTTTCTAGGAGTTCACCCTGAATACAAATGGTGATTTTTACTAGTATGAATGAATAATCACTGAAAACTGAAGAAAAAGAGTATATAAGGATAAAATAATAGAAATATATTGCAGATATGATCAAAGGCCTCCCTCCATGGAATAATCCACCATCCAATCACAAGAAAACTCCCTGAAAGAGCCACATAAGACACTGCTACACTGCCCTCCAAAAATAACGAAATTCCTGAGTGGAATAATACTGTAAGTGATGAAAGTGTATTGGCATACTGCCAATGGTATGATATCAGCCCAATAACTCTCCAAAATGATCTCCCACAAGAAGTAAACCTCACTCCTCTGCAAAATCAACTTAGACAATGGGTTTCTCAACCCTCCCCTGCAACTCAGCTCAACCTCCTACACAAACTGTGTTGAAACTGTAGAATGAAGCTTGGAAAAAATTATAGATATGAGGAAATATGGATCATATATCTCCCAAGAGCTTCTCAAAACTAAGAGAAGGAATTCCTGAATAGGAATCCCTCAGTGCTAAGCAACACTGGCAATCTTAGCTAAATAGCTAGGAGAGCAAAGTCTAAGCAGACATGAAAATGTAATACATAAGCTAACCTCCAAATGGCTTCCATCCTCTTCCTTATAAAATAAGTGAGTCTCCTCAACTTGGGTCCCACTCAATAGGGTTTCCACCTTCACACAAACATTCTCCCTACAAAACTACATTGTGCCTTCATTAGAGCCACTCCTCTAAACTATGTTGTTTGATTTGGTCAAGGTTGACCACTTCAACTTGCTTCAGCCCTTTTCACACCTAAGGGTCTTCAATCCAGCTCACATATAGCTATCTATGTTGAACCACATTCACATTGAGCTCTTTTATTTGCTGATCCATTCCTCCTACATTTATGTTGTTGACTTGGTCAAACTTGGCCTTGTCCACATGCAAAATGTCTCTGTTCACACATGAGAGTGTAAAATCCAACTGGCATTATGATTCTCTTACACAACATGAGGGATTTTATCCTTATTTCTAAAATGCATGGGTATCCTTACCATTTTATTCATCTCCTAAGTGATATGAGAAAAAATTAATATTCCAATTTGCTGTATGCAAATTTTGGAATATTATAGTCCTCCCCTCTCAAATGTTGCTTGTTATCAAGCAACTACAAGGATAGAACTAAAGAGTTGTCTCCTAAGGCATGGAGACTGAAATGTAATGGGAAAACACCTCTCCCAAGTGGATCTTCCATTCCCCAAGAAATCACCCATACAAGGTGAGTCACTCTCCACCATGGCAACTCCAGGAAGTCTTCCTCCACCTTGAGCTCCTGCAAAGTAGGTGGGCTGAAAATATGAATATGGTAGGAAGAGAAGCCTACCCCACACTTTCCTCCTCTCCACTTATGATAAGTGCAGAGAATTTGTTGATATTGGGCTACAATAGAGTTTCCCTCAATTGGTAAGATGAAGATTAGATCTCCAAAGAACTCTTCTCCAACGTTGTGAATCAAGCTAGCCCAAACCATCTCATACATGATGGATAGGAAATCACCACCATCTGGCACCCCATCCATCTCATGGCCCTCCTCATAAAGACATAAATATTTTGATGTAGTGGCCATACCTCTTCCCATGCTCCCCTTATAACATGTAATTCAGAAAGTGTGGGGATCCCCCTCCCCAAAGAACACATCTATCCAATGTGTTTCTCCCCCAATCATGCTCCCCATAAAATCAAGAAGAATATCAGAAAATAGGTTCATGATCAGCATCATAATGAAGGGAATAATGAAGGTTCCATGTAGTGCTGGAAAGTACCAATAGTTCTCCCAGTGGTCACATCGCAGTCTTCCCCACTGCAACTTTAGAAAATAGCATGGCAAGTTGTTTCTTGAAAAATGGCTAGTTGTATAAGTCATCACATCTACTAGAAAATAGTAAATGGCTGAATGTATCAACTGAGCATACAAGGAGTAACCAAACACTTTCCCAAGGTCATGTAATAGATGGTTGTCTCCATCATAATAGCTGGCCAAAAAGGGTCCATGGAGCCCAAAGAAAAACTTGCCCCTTTGTAGAGAAATGCGCTACAAAGAAATGGTAAGAGCATGAAAATATTGTGTTGGACAATCAATAAATGAAAAAAAAAATTCTTACCATGTGATGAAATTAAGATGGTGATAGGATCCATAAATGAGTCCTCCATAGTGGTATAACGTACTCCTATGGAGAGGAATGAACCATATTCTGCATGAAAATCCCCCTTCTCATGCTTGGAAGTTCAAGTCAAGAAGAGCATACCACAGTAATAGATGAATCCATCCACTACTCTATTTGTCTCACTTCCTCCATGTCCACCAAGTGCATCAAATGTAAAGTGATCCTGGGAACACTCTATCAACAAGTCCCTGCTCCAAAGTTATAGTGCTTTTGGCCCAAGCAAATAGGCTCCTGCCAACTCATAAATCCATTCTTTGACATGTTCAATGTCAAAGACTCCTCCCATAATGTTGCCTTCTCCTCCTCCTGCAACATCATGAAAAATGGGAGAGAAAATCTGCCCTTGCTCTCTCTCAATCCTCCAAAGAAACAAAAATCTTTGCTACCTTCTCATACCTCCATCCTACAACCCATGTGGTGAAAACATAATGGCCATATCATCATAATGCATACACCCTCCTTGCTACCCCATGATGAAATTACCCCGTCAAGTCTCTCCCATCCACATACACTTGGAAAAAGGATATGTCACATGATGGCCAAACTCTTTCAAGAGCAGCCAACGCAGCCAAGCCTCTTGATGCCCGGTGTCATATATTTGCAAGTAGCCTACCAGCTTCTTTCTCTCCATCCACTCCCATTCCTCCCGATGTGAGTGCCTCCCATCATGATCAACCTTGGTACCCTTCCAAAGAAGAATACCCTCCTCCCAAATCAGATTTTTCTTCTTGCATTCCATGGGATGCTGAAATGCAACTCCTTGGAGATCTCCTAGGAAAGCTCTCACAACAATGATCATATTGAACCCAAGAGGATTCAAGTGGGTTGAAGGCAAATCCTTCTCACTACTACATCTTGACAGTGCTATAATTGTTGTCCATGGTGTTTTAGCTGTCTCATGTCTCAACTCAAGGATGAACATATGGTTCTGCATAAAAAATTTTGGGGCAAAGTTCACCTCATCCTCCAATAATTCACACCCCAACCTCAAATGTGGTGTGCAACCCATCTGTGGCCCCTTAAGATGATGTTTAATCTCTTCCTTGATCAAGTCAAGGTGGCACAACATAGTGCAATCATGTGGTTCCAAATGAGCAATATGCAATGGTATACAATCCTCCATATGATTTTTTGAAACATTAGGAGATGAAAATTTTGGCATACCATGATTAAATTTAGGAGTATCTTGTATGGCTATAAGGGCTCCTCCCTCCAATAGGTTGGCTCCTCCAACTGAAGATATTGAGGACTGCTCCCCCATAGTTGTGACAGAGCTGATACAAGTCTCCTCCATTGGTGGTGAGGGCTTCTTCTCCTCTGATTTTTCTTCACCAAATTTTCCCATCAACCTCTGAGTAAAGTTAGAAAAATTGATCACTCCTTCATGAACCAAATGGATGAACCACCAAATCTTTGCTTCACCCTCTAGGTGCAGTGTTTCAATCTCTACAGCCTCCTTTTCCACCACCGGATGTAGTAGGAAGAAGGCATCAAGTCTCCTTGCCCAAACCTTCGTTGCAGATGACCCATCATAAGTAGACAATAGAAACCTATTGCTCTTGATCCTTCCTTTTCCGCAAGGTCTTCTTTCCTCCTCAAAATGAATTAACTGAGGAAAATCTAGAGTCTCCTTTAAGGCTCTAGGTTTGGATTTGTACCCAACAAGGTATTCACTTAGGACCATGTGATCCAAGTGTCCTCCATCTTCTAGAAATTTTTCTTTCCTCTCAAAGGGAAAGGATATGTCCCAAAAATCTAGAGCTCTCTGTAACACTGGTCTCTTATAGTGATCATATGAAGTGCATGGCTCTTCCTGCTCTTGAAACTCTCTAGGAGTTTCACTGCTCCTTCTCTCTTCTCCTTGTTCTACCTCCTCGGAGAGGTTCTTACTATATCTAAAAAGTGATGAGAGTAAGCTCATCCTCTTCATAATTCTAGCCTTGATATTTCATTTCTATCACTTTGGCTTGAAATACATAGATTGAGCCAAAGATCTTCCTTTGATACCACTGTAATATCCCAAAATCTGGACTGCTCAGCAAGCATGCACTAAAAATGCATTTACAGCTACTTATGCTATAAAATAATGAAATAAACTCTTGGATCCTATATATCAGTCAATATAAAACATAAATCCAAGAATAGAGCTTAAAAAAATCAAACTAGGTGGGTTAAACAGATCTCCCACACCTAGGATTGCTAAAAAGAGCTAAAACCCTAAACACTTCAACACAAGGAATTCTGCATAAAAGTGACTGCGCAGTCTAAAAGAGGGTTTGTACACATAAATGGTAGAGACAAACAGATCTGAAATTATATTAGACAATATGCTCAGAATAATGAGATCTAGTCTCCTTTTTACAAAAACTAGAGAACTCGGGAAGGGTTTCTAGGAGTTCACCCTGAATACAAATGGTGATTTTCAGTAGTATGACTTAATAATCACTTAAAACTGAAGAAAATGAGTATATAAGGCTATAATAATATAAATATACTATATATTTGATCAAAGGCCTCCCTCCATGGAAGAATCCACCATCCAATCACAGGAAAACTCCCTAAAAGAGCCACAAAAGACACTACTACACTGCCCTCCAAAAATAACACAATTCCTAAGTGGAATAATGTTGTAGGTGATGAAAGTGTATTTTTCTACTGCCAATGATTTGATATCAGACCAAGAACTCTCCAAACTGATCTCCCACAAGAAGGAAACCTCCCTCCTCTGTAAAATCAACTCAGACAATGGGTTTCTCAACCCTCCCCTGCAACACCCGGCAACTCAGCTCAACCTCCTGTAGAAAATATGCTAAAAATGTAGACTGTAGCTTGGCACCAATGCCAGATATGAGTAATAATGGATTAGATCTCTCCCAAGAGCTACTCAAAAGGAAGAGAAGGAATTCCTGAACAGGAATCCCTCAGTGCTAAGCAGCACATGCAATCTTAGATAAACAGCTAGGAGAGAAAAGTCTAAGCAGACATGATAATGTAATACATAAGCTAACCTCCAAATGGCTGCCATCCTCTTCCTTATAAAATAAGTGAGCCTCCTCACCTTGGGTCCCACTCAATAGGTTTTCCACCTTCACACAAACAATCTCTCTCCAAATCTGCGTTGTGCCTTCATTAGAGCCACTCCTCTAAAATGTGCTATTTGATTTGGTCAAGGTTGACCACTTCAACTTGCTTCAGCCCTTTTCACACCTAAGGGTATTCAATCCAGCTCACATATAGCTATATATGTTGAACCACATTCACATTGAGCTATTTTGTTTGCTGATCCACTCCTCCTACATTTATGTTGTTGACTTCGTCAAACTTGGCCTTAGCCACATGCAAAATGTCTCTGTTCACACATGAGAGTGTAAAATCCATCTAGCATTATGATTCTCTTACACAACATGAGGGATTTTATCCTTATTTATGAAATGCATGGGTATCCTTACCCTTTTTTTCATCTCCTAAGTGATATGAGAAAAATTTAATATTCCAATTTGCTATATGCAAATTTTGGAATATTACATTGTGATTGAGTTGAAACCATCAAAATATCTGCTAATGGATTAGAAGAAGACACAATCATTTTAATATCTTGAATTGGAAAGGGATCCTTCAAGATAGTAGGAGTGGGTGAGCCTTTGACGAACTTAGAAAATTATTCCCTATGCGGACATTACTTGGTGAAATGATCCTCGTCACAAATAAGACAAGGATAACGTGGTTTCCGTTTGTCATCAGTTGATTCACTTTTATCAGTTTTTTCTTTAGGAGGTGAGGTTTGTTTATTATTTTTCTTCCCTTTATTCTTTTTTCCGTATTTTGACTTATTAGATGAATCTACAATGTGAATATCGACAGTAGTTTCCAAGGAATATTCTCCTTTTGGTGAATCAGGTAAAGCTATTATAGGAGAAGTAATCTTTGAAGATTTCTTCTTATTTTTATTTGTAGTAATCGAACCAATTACACCATCAGTAGCATGAGAGCATGAAGGAGTTGTAGTTAACTAACCAGGTCATGGTAAATTGAGGATTTTCTCGTACAAAGTTCCGGATTGGGTATATACCAAGTCTAGATATTGAGCTTCAGCAATAACTTCTTATTCTGTAACAACTCCTGCTTTGGCTACATCTTTAGTGATTTTTGGTAATAATGATTTAACAAACCATTCTGCCAATATTTGATACAGGATAAAAATTTTACTAAACGTGTTCTACATCTCCATTCATGAATATGATCTGATATATATGTAGACGTAGATTGTTTTAGTGAAGTTAATAATTCTGTTCCATTGTCGTATATGACGGGCAACTGAAAATGAGTTAAGAAGGAATTTTCTAGGGTGTTGAAATTGTTAAACGAGCGTCGTGGTAGTTCAATGTACCACTTAGCAACTAATCCTATTAACATTCTTTGAAAAAATCTAAGTCAAATAGAATCATCAATTAATGAGTTAGATGCACACCAAAGGTGGTAAGTCATAACATGGTTGGAAGGATCCTCTCATGTTTTTCCTTCAAATTTTGGGATATCACTGGGAAAATTATGAGGCATCGGTGGCCAATACGGATGATAATAGATAGGATCATTCATAAGGCGAGATAAATCTAGTAAATATAAAGTTGCTATGAACGGCAATCGACGGGTAGGGTCTTGTGGGTAACCTTGTGAAACTAAACCAGTCCTAGCAGGAGGATATTCAAGATAACCTAGAATAGGATGTGCATTCAGAATCATATTACCCCCTGGATAACTAGGAATAACTGAACCATACTGAGGTTTAACAGGTGTTTGATATGTATATCCAGGGTACGGTTGTTGTGGGTAGACTAGAGTTTGTGAAACAGGTCCATATTGGTACATCCCCTGATAAAGTTGATAAGTAAATTGAGGTTGACTCATTATGATTGTACTTGTACCATATTTTCCTGCAGGTATCTGAACAGTAGTCTGAATTGTCGGTCCAGACTGCGGAATAGAAACCTAAGGAATCTGTATCGACGTTTTAGGGGCAGATGTAACAGGAACTGTAGACACTGCAGGAATAGGTGTGATAGGTTGAATAGAAGTCTGAACAACTATTTTTGGTGGAGTACTAGGTGAACTCGGACCAGGTTGCTGAACAGGACCAGATGCAGGTGTTGGAATTGAAGGCTAGATTGGTTGTTGGGGTTGATTATAACCAACAAGTTGTCTTGCTTGATAATAAGGTACATGTATATTTGGTTGTAAATTCTGTTGGACTTGGGATGGATCCCGCACCATTCTGGGATAGGAGGGTCCCATTGAAGGTTGTACATAAGACGACCCATAACTGGGTTGGACAGATGGCTGATAATTAACTGGATAATTTCCACCTCTTTGTAACATTTTCTGCTCTGTATATAACTGCTATGCTGAAGGAGGTTGCAATCCTTAAGCAAGATATTTCCCTTGAGGTTGATATTAACCTTGAGGCATGTATTGACTCTGGGGTTGATATTGTCCTTGAGGTATGTACTATCCATGGGGTTGATATTGACCTTGAGGTATGTACTGTCCCTGAGGTTGATATTGACCTTGAGGTATGTACTGTCCTTGGGGTTGAGATTGACCTTGAGGTATGTACTGTCCTTGGGGTTGATATTGACCTTGAGGTATGTACTATCCTTGGGGTTTCCCCCCAGGATGTATGTGGCTATTTTGAGATTTCCCCCAGGCTATATACTACTACCTTGATATTTGGGGTTTGTAATATTTCTAGACATCATATAAACTTTCTCATTGTTCAAAGTTCCAATATTTGATTCATTCAAAGAAGATGATGACATTGGTTTGTTTGGAAAAGGAGATGCTCCTAAGAATGTACCAGAGAGCGACTGATAACCTGTAGGAACAGAAATACCACCATAGAGGAATATTTCTGGTGATTCAGAAAACATAGATGACTCACCTGACATGTTTAATTGAGGTCTATGACCTATTGGTGTAGTGTAAAAATGTATTCGGGGTGGTGAATACTGAAGACCTATGTTTTTTAGAAAATCTGTCAATGAAGAATACCAAGTGCCTTTTCTAAAAGCACTATAAAAAATTGATTCACGTTGTCTAAGTTCTAAATTTTCCTGAGTTGAAGGGAGAAGGACTTCTTCCTCTGTATCAATGAATTCCTCAATACTAATAAGACCAGGAGGAAGACCTTCTGTAATCTGATTCTTTACTTTGGGTGAATCAGGATAATCAGTGAATTCTAAAGTAGGTTCTAATGTAGTAGGTTCAGTTTCTAGTTTAGAAATTTCAGGTTCTTCAGGTGATAATTCACTTCTTGTAGAAGCAACTTCGGTTAATTCGAAAATTGAAACCATTTATGGAGGATGTTCTGCTATTTGCGATTTATCTACTTCAAAATCAGGATGAGGAATAATAGATGATTCTCCTTGTTCTGTTAATCCAGTTCTACTGATAACATTTGGTATCAGAGATTTAAGTCCTTCTAGCTGGCTAGGTGTGTACTCAGGGGGTTTCCCTTGAGTTCTACGTGATCGTCTCCATAATTCAGCCACGATTAAAAATTTTAACATATGCAATCAAAGAAAATTTCAATAAAAATGCCTAAAGTCGCTAAGAAAAAAACAAATGATCACATACCTATAGAATCTAAGAGATCAAACCACACACAAATAGTAAATTCCCACACTAAAAACACTAGTTGGTGATGAAATCCAACATCATATTATTTTAATGCAGAAATGGTGGTTGGAACAGTTACCCCGACAACCTGCTTAATGAAATATACTGGTGCAAGTTTCTTCACTTAACCCATCTCGAGTAAATATAACCCTTTAGAGAGTCCAAGTGAGTCTAGCCGACGTTTGTTGCAGGTACAGTGGGATCTTCCCTCCACCATCACCTTGGGAAAGAATCCTAGAGTTTATGGTCACTAAGGTCACCAACAAGAACAAATATACCTGGGGGAACAGTCTACGATCTGATACACACGCAAGGGCAGAGTTACAAAGCTAAATCCCCTTAAAGGCTCCTTGACATAATTCAAGGTTTACCGATAAGTGACCCCAAGCTCCTCGACACTGGTCAATCCAAGGTTTATCGTTGTTAATACATGTATATCTGCTATCATTCCCAATGAGGAAGGATTGATTTGGTTTGGATATGATCTCGTGCTTTACTCCTTTAAGAGGAGCTTCCCAGAACATACATGCTACTATTGGAATTTCCCTACCGCAAGATTGACTACTTGTTTTTTTTTACTGTCTTGGAGAGTTAACTAAAACCTATTCCAAGACATGAGCCTAAGCTAAGTTGGTGGAAAGAGCCCTAGAAAAGTAAAAATTGCTAGGTTGATTTTAATTAAGCATTAATTTTAATTGGTTGTTTCTTAGGAAAATGGGTATGAAGGTGAAACCTCAATGGTGTATAATGAACCGACTCCAAAAAACACTAAAATGCATCTATATGAGAAAAATTCATTCATTTTCAATGAAATCTATCTAAAAGGAAGATTTGAGGAATGCAATTGCTTTAAAACTTCAATCTTTCTTTTTAAAACAAGAATATATGAAAATAAATCCTTTCCATGAGAACTCAATGATTAATTGCTCAAAAAGAAATCCCTTTTATCGTTCAAGACTGAAACTACAAATAAAAGAATTTCCAAAAGAAAAGTATGATTACTTAAAAAACAAAATTCAAAACTAAAAACACTAACATTGAACTTTAAAACTCTAAAGTTTTAAATTTTAAGACTAAAAAATCTAAAAATTTTGAGGATGTTTTGCTCAGTTTGTAATCTAACCAAGAAATCCTTTGCTCATCCTAGCAAGGAATCAAAATCATCCAATGGTGGTTTTGAAGTGAAATTCAAGGCTTATAGAACTAAAATTCTCTTAAGATTTGCAAAATTAAAAATTAAATCTAAATTTTTATAGAAGCAAGTTATGCCATAAAGTCAAAGTATCAGCAAGAAAACAATGAAATACCGGTGATATAAGGTATCTAAAATTTTCTGATCTTTGAACAACACAAAGACAAAACAAAAAACCACTTCTAAAAAGAAAATATTTAGAAAGTCACTCAAAACATAGGAATGCTAGAAGAAACTTTCACAAGAGGCTTTTGACAATGAATACAAGTCTGGGTAATCATAGAGAATCTTGTAAGATGGTACCAGAAAAGAGAATTTTGAGTTTTTCAAAAAATTTCTCAAGGTCCGTAGGTTGCAGGGTACAAAGGTGCGGTACGACACTGTTTATATAGAGAAACTACGGAAATGACCGCACTATTTTTAAAGAAAAAGTGTAGAGACTAGAAAACTTAAAGAAAAATAAAAAATTCTAAATCTACTTTTCAGGGACTCTAAGGCTAATTTTCCCAAACTAGTACAGACTAATCAAAATCAGAAAAAATGGTTTCAAAAGTCAAACTCAAAGAAAACTAAGTTCAAATCATATTTCCCCAATATGGTCGCCATTTTGTTAGGCGGATAAATTGTACTTGCGGACAAGAACGATCTCCCTAGTATCACAAGGATAGCTAGAAACAAACAGGAAAATTGTAAACTACTTTCTCTAGATTATATATGATTTAGAATTTTCTATGATGAAGAAAGGGCCTACTTGTGATCCAATGCTAGTTGAATTATTCTTTCCCGTTGCTCCAAGAATTCACCTCTTAAGATCTACAAACAAAGACATAGAAGAGAATCAAAAGCACCTACAACATATACTAATTCAAAAATCACAAATCTATCTTAATGATCAAGGAATTTAAGAAATAAGCCATTTAAGTAAATACATAAACAACTTATTGAGAAAACATGATGCAATTGTATTATCTTTAAATAAAAGAAGGAGTCTTACAACTATGTTTGCCTTGATGTCGTACAGGTCCTTTTGGGGTCTAGAACAAGCGTTTTCCTTTATTCTGACAAGCCCTTCCACTCTTCGAACCAACATAACTATGAGTATGTTATCATTCTCGTAGTTAGCAAAAGGAGTGTGTTTCTTCAGCAATTCCCTTCTCTATCGCAGCTACTAAGTACAAAGCAAGTACTAAGTGTATACAAAATGCATAGAGATGTTTTTCATATGTGAGCATGTACCCTTGAGACTGAACCAAAGCTTCAATTTATAGGAGAAGGAAAGTGGTTGCAGCTCCAAAATGGAAGGGATGGAGTCCCCTTATCAAGGGATTAAGTTCTAAAGACCAAGGAATAGGCTCCTTTAATGAAGGAATGAATGTTCATGATAATGGAGGGAGTAAGGCTTCGACTGGATAACGCCTTCTAGAAGCTTCCAGCTGGGATAATATTCGACCAGATGGTGCTTCTAGAATTTACTTTCGCCTTCAATTTACCTTTTACAGGGGTCTGCACTTTTAATGAAGAAAACGTTTGGTCGGCTCTGTAGTTTTTGGAGAAAAAGGGTGCAGTGCTGCAGGTAAGGCTAAGGAAAAGTGTGGTACAAGTATTTTTATGATTCTTACAAGCTTTTCTCCAAATGCAAAACTTGGTTTAGGAACTTTAAGTTTGTAGACTTCTAAAGGAGCATTACATAGCTATTGATGAACCCATATAGACATTAAAATGTCATGGTGATAGAATAATGTGTAACACTGGGTAGATTAGACTCTGCATTGACGTTATAAATCTGAACAAGGCCTTCTTAAAGGACAATTATCCCTTGCCTAAAATGGATCACGTACTTAAAAAGGTAGTTGGCTCTAAAATAATCTCACTGCTTGATGGTTTTTCCAGCTACAACAAAGTACTAGTACTCCCAAGTGACCAACACAAAATTTCCTTCACTACCCCTTGGGGTACATTCATGCATGTTAAAATGGCATTCAGATTGATGAATGCGGGTGCCACTTTCCAAAGGGCCATGGACATAGCTTTTTCCGAAGACATAGGCTACTTCATTGTCATTTACCTTGATGACATCACTGTTTACTCTAAGATTGATGAAGAAAACTTAATCCACTTAAGGAAAGTTTTTGAAAAATATAGAAAATATGACCTTTCCTTGAATCATAAAAAAACATTGTTTGGTCTACAGGAAGGAAAAATCCTAGGTCACATCATCTTAGAAGAAGGAATAAAAATAGACCCCAAAATCATTGAATGCATATTACAAATCAGCTATCCTAGATACATTAAATAACTACAGTCTTTCATTGGGAAGATAAACTTTCTAAGGAGGTTCATACCCAATCTTGCCAAAATTTTGAGGAATATTAAAAACATGCTTAAAGAGGAGATATGGGTTAAATGGACCTTAGAAGCCAAAAAATCCTTTGATCAGGTCAAACTAGCCCTCACTCAAAAACCGATTCTAATCAGTCTTGATTTTATCAAATACTTCTACATTTTCTCATTTGCCTCTGAGCATACCATTGCTGCAGTGTTACTACAAAAGAAAATGACTAGACAAGAACAACCCATAGCATTCTTCAGCAAAGTCCTTAGAGATGCTCCTTTAAAAGACAACATCATGGAGAAACAAACCTTTTCCTTGATCAAAGCATTAAAATACTTTAGATTTTATATCTTACATTCTCATATGATTTCTTTTGTTCCACACTCGGTTATCAAGGACATTTTAAATTAGGACCCTAATGGTAAAAGGGGAAAGTGGATTGCCATTATATTAGAATATGACTTAGGAATTAGGCCCACAAAACTGGTTAAAGGACAAGGAATTGCAAAACTCATGGCTAAGTCAAATTTCAAAGCTTTAGATATGAACATGGTTGATATTTTAGATGAACAAGAAGAATGCACTGCTCCCCATGTTGAAGAAGAATTTCAGAATTCATCATGGTATGCTAATATTCTTTATGTTCTTTTCTATCTTAATACTCCCCCTACATTATCAAAGACAAAAGTTGTATTCCTAAAAAAAAAAGCTTTGAAGTTCTGCATCTTAGATGGGATATTATATTGGAAGAATCCCGCTGGTATATTGCTTAAATGTTTGCTTGAGGATGATGCAGGCAAGATCATGCATGAACTACATGAGGGAGAGTGTGGATGCCATCTTTACTGGAAAACCACAACCAACAAAATCCTTAGATCTGGCTAATATTGGCCCACCCTTTTCCTAGATACCCAAAACGTAGTCATGACTTGCCATAAATGTCAAATTTTTGATGGCAAGAGAAAACTCTTACCTTTACCTTTACATCCCATTACTGTTGAAGCTCATTTTCAACAATGGGGTTTAGATTTCATTGGAGAGATTCACCCCACTTCATCTGCACAACATAAGTGGATCTTCACCGCCACTGATTATTTTACCAAGTGGATAGAAGCCATCCCTCTATAAATGCCACTGATTCAATCATTATCAAATTTCTTGAGGCAAACATCCTATCTAGATTTGGTTTCCCCATAAAGATCATCACAAACAATGTTGCTTCCTTTTCATCCAAAAATATGATTGAATTTTGTCATAAATATCACATCACACTAGGACATTCCACAGCTTATTACCCTCAGGGTAATGGATTAGTTGAATCCTCTAACAAAAGCTTGGTAAATATCATCAAGAAGCAACAAGAAAAAAATCAAAGGGCATGGCAGGTAAGCTTAGACATGCACTATGCACTGATAGACTAACCACCAAGAAATCAATTGGTATGTCTCCCTATCAACTACTGTATGCCATGGATGCCATTTTTCCAACATCCTTGGGAGTTCCGGTGGTAAGACTTTTGCAAGAAGTGCAATCAGAAGAAAATGACATGCATAGAAGGCTGAACCAAACCATTCATTTGCAGCAGACAAGGGAAGAAGTTTATAACAAGACTCAGGAAATATAGGAAAGCATAAAGAAAATATTTGACAGAAGAACTAAAGCTAATAATTTCCACATTGGAGACACTGTACTAAAGTGGGATTCTAGGAGGGAAGACAACGGTAAACATGGTAAATTCAAAAATTTGTTCAAAGGCCCTTACCTTATTTAGTCAGTTAGAGGTCATAATGCTTTCTTTTTTCAAGGGCTCAATGGAGAAGAAATTTTTGGAGGTCCTGTAAATGGAAGGATGCTCAAACACTATTTTTGTCAAGAGTCCTAATTTTGAAGGTTTTTATTCATTGTACATAAACATTGCATAAGAGAAATCACAAAAAAATACAAAACATAAAAATTTGAAAAGAGGGAAGATTTGAAAAGAGTAAATCCCCATACCCAAAAAATAAAACTACTGAAAGTGTGTAAGACTAAATACCACTACTAGTGCATAAAGAAGTCTTGTTTCAGTCATCTAGCCTAATCATGGCTTAAACATGTTTCAAATTTATTGTTGATAAGTTAGTGAAAGATATTTGCCCAAATTATTCAAGCTTGACTTGTCAAAAGATAGATTAGGGAAGAAAGATATTGGTTCCACATGCTTAAAACAAAACCAAGGAGAAAAATAGGGATGAATTGCAAACAATGTATCCTAGCCCTTATTTTTCTAGTCTTATTTTGTACAAAAATAACATTTGTGTGCAGCTTGTTCTTATGCCACAATGCTCATGGTAAGTCAGATTGTCTAATCCTAATTTAACCATGTTTTCAATTTCATGTTTATAGCTTAGTGAATGAATCCTGTCAAATAGTTTAACCTTGACAGTTGAATAGTCTAGGTAGAGAATCAAAGGAGTTCATTAGCATAATTTGAACTCCTGGAAGAAATAAGATAGAAGTAGATAGTTTTTTTTGCTTTCAAAAGAAAAAATGTCAAGGGTTGGCTAATACAAATGCACCCAAAGAAGAAAAAATGTTAGGCAAGTAGGTTGGGTAGGTAAAGATGAAGTTGAGCTAATCATATCTTTCAGATTATTGAGATCTTAGTTTCAAACAAACATTAGCAAGTGAAAAGAGGTAAAAAAACTCCCAATGGATGAGGCACTAGTCTCCATAAACCCAAAGATATGAAGTTCTGGACACCTCCTAAAAAGGAGCTACCCTCCCCAAGTGGAGCCACTGTTAGTCATCAATGATTTTTGACTTTGTAGATGACTAAATGATTTCCCTAGATTTCTAGAAAAAAAGTTCATGAACATTGTGAGTTCTAGAAATCTCACTACCTTCATCATCCTTAAAGATAATTTTTCACGATTTTATAGTTTCATCATGTCAAGCTCTTACCAATCCTAGAAAACCCATTAGGGGCTCATGTCACTCATTTTGTCTATATTTTTTTATCTTTGGCCCAAATCCTATGTTTTTTTTTGCATAAACCCCCCACTGCTACCTAAGGACACCAATCAAACAACTTTGTTGTGTCTCCCAAAAATACCCTAAGCATTGATAGTCTCAAAACTGTCTCTGTAGGCCCTTTAGATAAATCAAGTACATTGGATTTTGGATCTTCAATACATCAGTTTATCATAAACTCTTTTTACACTTAATGACCCTAAAATCTAAGTTTTTATTCCAAATCCAAGTCCAACGAACCTTCCACTAGGTCACCTAGGGTTTCACAAGTCATAGGGTGGATTTGGTATCCTAAAATATCTGTTTTTCCTATTTAAAGATACTACATTCAAAGAAGAAAAGGGACAAGTAACTTTATCCAAAATTGATCAAAGGGTTAGTCAAAGAAAGGCCTCCTTGGCCTAGTGCACAAATTCTGCAAGGGACAACTGCCCTTGCTCACATTACTGCAAAAAGATCAAGATAGCCATCAACCTAGCAAAGAGGTAAGGTAATGGGAAAATCATCACAAGAAGACCAAAAACAACAAAGAGAAATCAATAGGCATATGTTTTGGGGAATTAGGGTTTTTTGTGACTAATTTGGCCAAACAAGTGAATCAGTACAAGGACTATAAAGAAATAAGGTCACCTTCAACTCCATCCAGTGAAAATTGAAGATTTTTAGAAATAATTAATGAGTTTTGAAAGGTTTTAGAGAACTTAGAAGACAACACTACTTATTTTTATCTAAAAACCCTAAAACCTAAGAGTTTGGGAAGATTGACAAAATAGGTCAAATGCTGATGATATGGCCTCCTTCATAACAACATATGGCATTTCAGGGGGTATTCAAGTTTCCCTCTAAGGTTTGACAAAGAGTATCAGTGCAAGGGCCTGACTTCTCAAAAGTATAGTCAGAGGCATTAAAAGTATCAAAAGAAGGCATACATAAGGTAAAATGCAAAAGGATAAAATCATTGCTGAGCATGAGTTTACTATTGGGAGAATAAGGTGTCAAAATTCCAAAAAAGGGCACTAAGGAACTGAAGGAAAAATTTTTGTAGGCACCTGCAAAAACAGAAGTGGCCAAGGGGAGACACAAAATGGTTTAAACTGCTAACTTTTCCAACCAAAGATATATCATTGTCAACATGATCAAAAGAACAAACATATAATTTGTCTAAAAATCAAAGAGGCCTCCAAATTGGTTTCCTTATCAAAAGTATATTCTGCAAGAAATAGATTAGCCATGAATGACACTTCTACAGGACTGTCAAAGATAGGCTACCTACAAGAAGATTGATAAGGACAAAGAAAACTAATGTTTCTCACAATGGTGGCACATATGAAGACTACAGGAGCTGTTGATGCCAACTGCTAATGTTTTCACACCAGAAAGCTTTTCACTGCTTCAAAGAGAAAACATGACAAAAGGTCAGGTTAAAGAAGGTCGAATTTCTTCTTTTTAGTCTATTCACCAAGCAATCAAAGGCATAAAGACGTAGGACTAAAAATTCCAAGGTAAAAGTGCCAAAATGATCATAAGCTTATTGTTTATAAGTGTTGATGTTCATGGAAAAGATAAATTCAAGAAAAATTTCAAAAAAGAGCACTAATGTCACTGTTTGCCTTTTTCCTCAAAACTTTGTCAAAATGACCTTCTTCTTTTCAAGAATTGATTCATGTTTCCAAAATATGGGTAGAAGGAAAATTTTGAGCTTGTTAAAGAGTTTGTAATCCAAGGGGAAACATCAAAATGCTCTAGCCAAAGCAAAGACCATTTTTTGAATTCTGCGACCTACATGACAAAGGGACCAAAAGGACAGTAAAAAAATGAGATGGGAAACAAACATTAAAAAGTGGGTTTGATCCTAAAAATTATTTTTAAAAAAGGAGTATAAAGGTCTCCTCTCCCTATTCCCAACTCATTTTTGTCTTTGCAGAAGAGATGGACAGCCGTTGGAACATTCCTGGGTGTTTCTCCACAAAAATTGTTGAAGTTTTCAGGCACTACGCACTGACGAAAGCGCTACACACAGAGTTGTTGTCATTGTGCACAGAGGAGTCAGACACAGTGCAAAAAATCACTGTGCTATGCACTAGAGAGGCGGTGCTACACAAACAGCCAGTTCAGGCCTAACTTGCCCACTGTTCAATGGCACTGCGCACAGGGAAGGCCTGACCTGATTTGGCGTTGTGCACAGAGAAATCCCGACAGGAACGACCTATCAGGTGGCACTACGCACAGACAAGTTTTGGCCAGATTTTCTCAAAAGTGGCCAAAATCACTTTTTTTTCCTCGGATTTTCCCTTAGCTCCTGTACAAAGTTTTAAAAGGTTGGTGGTCACTCTTCTTTGCCGTCCAAATTGTTTTTTTTGCATCCATAATCAAAGGAGGATATCAAAAACCTAAAATTGGTTAAACCACAATCTTCATGGAAATCAAACATTTAACCTTCTAGGCAAGGATTTACCAATTGGAAGGTGGTCATTAGCATAAATACACTCAATACAAAGCTAAGCCTCCTTCTAAAATCTGAAATCATTCCTAAACCTTCCATTTTGCCTCCATTTGTTAAAATATGCCCTCACCATCACTCATTTTTCCTCCCTAGACCTAAAAGCTCTTACTAAGCCTAAAATAGTTTTTTTCTAGATCAGCCACTATGTCTGGAGAGGAGATCAGTACCTATACTAATAAAGGCCAAGAACCTATCAAGCTAAAATAGAATGGAGGAAGGGTTAATATGTTTGAGCCTTTAGATACCCTTCAAATCACCTCTTCTCCCATGATCCTTGCATGTTTTCAAGGTGTTGGATGCTATCAGTTCTGTGAGAAGGTTAAACAAGTCTAAAACCACTCAAGGTTGACTAGGTTGTTTATTCTCAGCTTACAAAACCATCAGGTCAACGTAGCATGAGTAAAATTTCAATTATCATCTGAATCCATTTCTAAAGCCATAGGAATAACAGATATTGGTGAGAGATGGTTCAAGCAGAAGAAATTGGACTTAAGCTACTATGAGCCCTTCCTCAAACCTAGTTATCAACAGGGTTGAAAAACTATTTTCCCCTTCTCCCACCTTCTAGAAAGATATGCTCTACTGATTTGGCAGATTATCAAGTACTTCACTTGTGAGGGGAGGTACTCCAGGATTTATTCATATCACATAAGGCTGCTAATGAACCTCACCAGGGTTAAATTTCTAAACCTACCATACTATCTCTACCATAGCATTGACAAAATGGCTTCAGTGGTTAATAAAAGGAGTTATGCCCACCAAATGCAAAGCCTTTTTCACCACTCCTTGGTTAAGATGATTTTTTTGCACCTGATAGAGCAGCAGAGAATTCCTTGGGAATTTTTTATCTCACATGATGTATTTGCAAATCCCCAAGCCTTCATTCGGCAAAATCTACCTTCCACTTCACACCCACTTACCTCCACTCCTCCATCACCTTCACCTATGCCTTCTCCACAGGGAAAATTACCTTCTAATTCTTCTCCTGATGCATCAAATAAATATGATGGCAGTAGCAATGAAGAACAAGCAGATGAAAGTGGAGATGAAGAAAACAGTGAGGCAGATACAGTGTTAAATGAGGAACAAAGAGGTGATAGTAGTAATGAGGAACAAGAATATGATGATGAAAGTGATGAAAACAATGGGGCAGATCTAGAGTTTAATGAGGAAGAGCAGGAGGATGATGAGGACAAGGAGGAGAGAGATGAACATGTAAGTCATGAAGACAAAGACAGTGAGCACTTGGAGGAAGACAATGATGGTAGTGATACAAATGAATCACTCCCAACTACAAAAAAAGAAGGTGTTGATGAGAAAAATGAAGACCTTGAAGACAGTGAAGAAAATTATGAGCATGATAGTCAGCAAGAAAGTGGACATGACAACCAAGAGAAAAACGGGCATGAGCATGACAGTGAGCCTAGGCATAGTGAAAACAGTAACAAAATGGATGAAGATGATGAACATGAAGAAACAGAAGAAGATGATGAGGAAATAGAAGATCAAGAACAAGGAAATGATGAAGTTGAAATAGAGTTTGAAGAGGCAGACAATGACCAAGGAAATGACATTGATAGGACAATCAATGATGAGAAAAATAACAAAGGGGAAAGTCATGACTGTCATGATAGCAGTTATGACAATCATGACACAGATCAGCCTTCTAATGATGATCATGGCCAAAGTGAGGCACGTACATAAGTTGATGATCAATTTGAAAGCCAATGTAACAGCACTGAAAACAACAAGGAGGGTGACATTGATGAGAATGTTGAAGGCAGAAGTAAGGCTCACAATTTTCTCAATGAACAAGATGATGATGTACACAGTGATGGGACATCTAGTAATGAGGGTGACATGGAAGAGGAGGCTACACACAGCAGTCCAAAAGGTGAGAAAGAAGGCTTTCCAGTAGATGATAACATTTATGACAAGGACCCTAAAGCAAAAATCAATAGACCTTTTGATTTTTCATACCACAGAGGGAATAGGGATGTGTTTTCTGCCTCAAAAAGGCAAGGGGCCATCTCTTCTCCAACTATCAAACCATTAGACAAGGGAAAGGAAAAAATGGAAATGGGTGAGCAGGAGGTGAAGTTAAGGAGAAGTAAGAGAATCAAGAAGACTACTCAAGGGCCTCAATTCATTGATCTAGATAGTGACAATGAGGACAAGGAGATGACCACCATATTGCTACTCTTAACCAATTATGAATAGCTTAAGGAGTGGGAAAGAGATTTAGAGATGGCATAACAGGTCATTTAGTATTACAAGAATGAGCACAAGCACTTCAAGAAGGTGAAAAGGGGCCTTGCTCTCCAGAAGAAAATGACCAAGCACTATGCAAAGAAAAACAAGCTTGCTTGTGCCAAACTAAAGGAGGCCCTCATGGTGATAAAAATCATAAAGGAGGAAAAAAGGAATTATAACCTTGGAGTTTTGGCTGAGGCTTCTCAACAGGTTTCCAAGACCTCTTATGGGACCACTCCACAAATTTTGGGCCAAATTGAAGAAGATTTTGTTTTTTTGAAATTTTAAGGCCTCTTTGTGCAGCACCCTTGGCGCTACGCAAAAATTTGGTGCATCCTCAGCTTGAAAAATTTACATTTTTGGATTCCTCTCATCATCAACGCTTTTCTCACAAAATTTCAGATCTTTTGGAGCTGTTTTGTTTCCCTAAAAGGTCAAAAAACATCAAAATTTTGACCATTCTGCCTCATTTTTAGGCAAGGTGCTATGCACAGAGCAGTGCTGGGATAATGGGTTTTTGGGCAAGCACATGGCACTCATTCAGCAAAAATTCAAGAATATCTGGAAATTAGACTCATTAAGATTTCCAACGAGCCATCACAGAGCCAAATTTGGCATCGAGAAGGGGTCCAAAACTTAGTCACAAAAGACCCTATTTCTGCTGAAGTGGCACTGCGCACAGAGACTGTCTAAATGTGTTTTGGACCGAAATTCAACAAAACACACTCATTTATTGCAAATTGATATTTTTGAGTTTTTTGAGGGAAAACACTCTATAATTAGGTTCAAATAGTTATTTTGGCATTTATTTCTTAGGATATTATGTGCCTTGGGCCTTGCATGGTCTCTTGGCCAGAAATGACATTTATGGTTGAATTTGACATTTTCCTAACATATTTAGGGTTTTAGTCCTCCTTTGCTCCATAAATAGAGCATGAGGTCCTTATGTATTTTGTTGGCTTTTTATGAGCTTGGAGAAGACATTGGTGTTGTGGAGTTGATGAATGGCTTGTTTGGCTTGATGATGGAGAGACTTGTTTGTAGGATTCCTTAGCTTGGTGAATGGTGATGTCTTCTTAATTTGTTTATGTTTCCTTGTTATCATTATGTTTCACTCTTCTTAGCTGCTAGAAATTAGAAAAGTATAGGTTGAGACATGCTCTTTGAGGCACCTCAGTCCTCCTTTTTGTTATAGCCTTAATGTTATCCTCAGCTAGTTGTGTTTGAAGAATTCTTAGTTTCTCTTCAAGCTTCCTTATGCTTGTTAGTTTCATTTATGGATTAATATGTTGGTTAAAAAATATGATTCATGGTATGGCCTGCTTATTTGAGACTGTCTAAAACTCTGTCTTGGAACCTTTCTTTGGAGTATTGTTTGATAGGTTAAGTCAAATAGGTCTCGTTCAATCTTTCCCTTTGTCCATGTCTACCAAGTTATTTCAGAGTTCTTTATAACTTCTCTTATGATGTTTAGGAGTTCCTTCTTCATAGATTGAGTTATTGTGCTATCTTGTATGTTTTCCCAAATTCTGAAGGTGAATTTACTAAAGTTAGAAGCTCTTATGCTTTCTATGTTTCACTAGAATGTTTATCTTGGATATTTATCAATTTAATTATTGTTCGTTGAGCTTAATGGTTTTCCCTACCTCAAGAGTTATAACTTTTAACTATCAATATTTAAAACCTCCTAGTTTTTCCAAAATTTGATGTCCATCCCATTTCACTCATAACCTTAAGGATCTATTAACATTTTTATATTGGCCTTGCACTGCACTCCGATTCATTATTGGGACACCCTTGACTTTCATTTGGCACCATAGCCCAATGGATTTGACAGACTCTCACTCCACCTATCCTACTTGACCATCTTACCCAACCAAAATAATCAACAAACCCTATACTTAATAACTAGCCTAAAATAAAAACCCTAGAGCAAAAATAACACATCCTTTGCACCCAATAGAGAGAGCCATCTCTGAGTCCAGGACGACTAGGTCCTAGGATTCCAAAGACTAGTTCCATGTTACCCTGTCATTTGGTCTACCAATTTGTCAAATCAACGGACCCTAACATAGAGTATCTGTTGATATTCGGCTGCAATAATGTTTCCCTTGAGTGGCAAGAAGAAGACTAGATCTCCAAAGATCTTTCCTCCAACATTATCAATCATGTTGGCCCAAACCATCCCATATATGATGAATAGGACATGATCACCATATGGCATCCAAATGAGAAAAACATTGAAGGTTTCATATAGTGCTGAAAGATACCAACAGTTTCTTGAAAAATGGCTAGTTATGTATGTCATCACATCTACTAGTGAATAGTAAATGGCTAGGTACATCAACTGAGCATACATGAAATAAGAAAAAACTTGCCCAGGTCCACATAAAATATGGTTGTCTCCATCATACAATTTGGCCCAAAATTGACCATAGAGCCCAAAGAGAAGCTTGCCCTCGTATGGAGCAATGCACTGAATAGAAATGGTAAGAGTATGCAAATACTGTGTTAGATAATCAATAAATGCAAAAAAAAATTCTTACCATGTACTGGAAGTAAGATGATAGATGGATCCATGAATAAGTTCTCCATAGTGATATGACATACTCCCATGAAGAGGACTGAACCATGTGCTACATGAAGATCCTCCTTCTTATACTTGGAAATCCAAGTTAAGAAGATCATGTCTCGGTAATAGATGTTTCCATCCACTACTATATCACTCTCAGCTCCTCCTTGTTCACCAAGTGCATCAAATGTGAAGTGATCCTAGGGACACTCCATCAATAAGCCTAAGCTCCAAAGTGACAACTCTATTGGCCGATGTAAATAGGCTCCTACCAACTCATATCTCCATTCTTTGACATGCCCATTGTCAAAAACATCTCCCAAAATGCTGCTACATATAGGAAATTCTTTCCAAGGTGGAAGTATCTCCTGATCATCCAAGGCTAAGAAGTAGCCCCTTTGCACCATGATAGTGCCATCTCCTACTCCTGTAACATCATGCAAAGTATGAGAGAAAATCTACCCATGCTCTCCCAAGAACAACCCAAGCAACAATAGTTTTTGTTGCCTCCTCATACCTCCATCATACAAATCATGTGGTCAAAAAATAATGATTGATATGAAGAATTTCATATCAACATAATGCATCCATACTCCTTGCTACCCTATGATGCAAGTATCCTACCAAACTCCTTCCACCCACATACCCTTTAAAAGAGGATATGTCACATGATGGCCGAACTCTTTCAAGAGTAGTCAATGCAACCAAGCCTCATGCTGCCCACTGTCGTAAATTTGCAAGTAGCTCTCGAGCCTCTTGCTCACCATCCACACCCATTCATCCAAATGAGGGTGTCTCCCATCATGGTCTACTTTGGTAATCTTCCAATGAAGACTACCATTCTCCCAAATTAGATTTCTCTTCTTGCATTTCATGGGATGTCGAAATGCAACTCCTTGGAAATATCCTAGAGAAGATCTCACACCAATGGTCCTCTTGAATCCATGAGGATCCAAGTGTGATGGAGGCAAAACCTCCTCATTGCTATTTAATGACAATGCTGTTAATCTCCTCCATGGTGTATTTGGTGTCTCATGCTCTAGATTAGCAGTATGCAATGGTATATATCACTCCATAAGATTTGCTGAAATAATAGGAAGTGGAAACTTAGGCATACTTTGGTGAAATTTGGGAACATCTTGTAAGGCTGTAAGAGTTCCTTCCTCTAATGTGTTGGCTCGCCCAACTACTGATGATGATGGTTGCTCCTCCATAGTTGTATCAGCGCTGGTACATGCCTCCTCCAATAGTGGTGACGACTTCTCCTCCTCTGATTTCTCCTTGCCAAATTTTCTAATCAACCTTTGAGTAAAGTCAGCAAAAGTAGTCACTCTTGCATGACTCAAATGGTTGAAATACCAAATGTTTGCTTCACCCTCAAGGTGCAGCGCTGAAATCTCTACAACCTCTCTTTCTACCACTAGATGTAGTAGGAAGAATGCATCAAGTTTCCTTTCCCAAGCCCTTGTTGTAGATGACCCATCAAAAGTAGACAATAGAAACCTATTACCCTTGATTCTCCTTATGATGCAACGTCTCCTCTCTTCCTCCAGCTGAATGTACTGTGGGAAAGCTAGAGTCTCCTTGAAGGCTCTAAGTTGATATTTGTACTCAACAAGGTATTCACTTAGAATCTTTTAATCCAAGTGTCCTCCATCTTTCTGAAATTTTACTCCTTTTACAAAAGGAGAGGGTATAGTCCCACTACTTCTTTCTTCTCTTCTTTTCTTGACCTCCTTATTGAGGTCCTTTATAGATATGAAAATAGATGAAATAAAACTCATTCTCTCCATCATTCTGATCTTCCTCTTTGTCTTCTTATTCTTCTGATAGCATAATGTCTGAGATCCATAGGATGATCCAAGATTATGCCCTGATACCACTGTAATATTCCCAAATGGGGAAGTAGAAATATATGAACACAATAATGGAAATAGTAGGGAATAAATTTACACCAAAATGTGTGAAAAACATGGAGCCATTTTATTATGTAAATCAGCGGCAAAATGGGGCAATGCAACTCAAATAATCAAGGCAAACAAGCCTCCCAAGAATACATATGCCAAAAGTGAAATGCTTCTATATTGCAGAATGCTCATGAAAAAGTACAGTGTAGTCATAGATGGTACACTACTACTAGAAACATGAAATAACATAATTATGCAAATAGATGGCTCATACAATATTGGGAGTGAATATCTAAACTCCCAAACACAATTTCAAGGAAATCCGGAGAGGATTTCCTGAAATATGCAAAATGTGAAAAATGTTGGAGTGCAGCGCTAGGGTTGAGTAGTAGTTGCAACTCAAAGTCTGGATGGAGATGGCTAAATATGAAACATGAGATGAATGAATCTCATCCAATGGATCCTTTAGGTGAAAGGATGATCCAATCACTGAAGATATCACCCTCCAATCAATCAGTGCAAACCCTCACTGCAAATTCTCTCTAAAATAACGCAGTCAAGGAGAGGGATTGCACTGTAGGAGTTGGAAAATAGGTTGGCCAAGTGCCAAGATCTAAAATCAGCTCCAAATTCTTCCTCAATGATCTCCCAAAGGAATGGAAGCTCCCTCCTCTGAAAAACAAGCTCTAGAAGTGGTGTTCTCAACCCTCCACTACAACACCCTGCAACACAACCTAGCTCTAAATAGAAACTGCACTATAGCTGAAGGAGGTAGCTTCACCTCAAGCTTGGATGTGGAGAAATTTAGTACGAGATCCCTCAAGAGGCCTCTCAATAATGGAGAAGCAATTCCTAAATAGGAATGCCTTATGCTAAGTAGCACAACAATCTCAACTAAACAGTCGAAGAAAGCACAATAGTCATGCAGACCACAAATTCAATAATCCATTTCATGTCTTGCTATGGCTACCTTGCCCTCCTTATATACAAGTGGAAGCCTTCTCATCTTATGTCCCACTCATTAGGGTTTCCTTCACCAAGGAATCTTCCTCTTACTCTCACTTCGTTGTCTCCAAAGATGATCTCCACCTTCTATTCTAGCATTGTTGACTTGGTCAAACTTGACCTTGTCCACTTGTAAATGTCCCTTTTCACACATGAGGGTGTGAAATCTAGCTCCTATGATGATCCCTTTTTACATTATGAGGGATTTTATTCATATTTCTAATATTCATGGGCCTCCTTACCCATTTATTCAACTACTAGGTGATAAAAACAAAAATCAATATTCCAATTAGTTGTATGCTAATTTTGGAATATTACACAGAGAAAGAGAGTGAGATTGTACCCAAGTCAAGCCCTATCAAGGGTCACATCTTGGAGATCTAGTTTTTCATTGAGGAATAGGCTCCCAACCACTATGGGATATGAGGATGTGAGAGGCAAAGGAAGCCCTCTCACTTTGAGGTTCAATTCTCGCACTTGTCTAGTGTGTTCTTCAATGAGTTTAGATTGTACCACCTCCTCAACTGCGGCTAGAGGGGGAGCAAGGGGGGTATCCCTTCCTCTAGAAACCTATGCTCATGAGTTGATGTGTGTTTGTTTTTCTTGTTTAAAGGTTGCTTGCTAAGCTTTTATCTCCTTTTGTTTGTTTTTCAAATCGAGAAGTTCAACGTGTAGAGTGTCATTAGAGGGGTGGTGGTGAATTTCTTGCTCCTTGTTGTCCCTCAGCAACTGCTTCAGTGAACCATTCTCGCCTTCCATTAAAACTACTCTGTTCCTAAATTCATCGAACTCTATTTTTAGTGCTTGGTTAGAGGATTCAAGGGTTTCCAATCTCCTAAATATTTCCTGAAAAGCCCTGTTGTCGCATCGAAATCCATAACCAGGAAAAGGTGATGGTTTTGACAAGATTTGAAATAAGTATTCGACACCTATGTCTATTTCGGTAGGAGGTCCTGACAAAAACATCACCTGTGGTTGATCCTGTTGCTGTGGTTGGGTGCTCGGGTATCCAAGCGTGATGGTGTTGAAATGATTAAGGAATATCTGCATATTGAAAGTGGAATAACAATGTTGAAGACTAATCCCTGCACTTCCACAAGAGCTCTTCATAATCTCTCATCGTCGAGGAGAAAACCGACCAGAGAGACGTACCAGTGCCAACAACACGGGCCAGGGCCCAAAGCAAACCTGATAATAGGTACTCACTGAGGAGTTATGACAAACAATTTACCTACAAACCCACAAATCTCTTGAAAGGCTTAGTCAGATATTTCGACAAACATTTTGTTGGAAAACAACCCATAGAGTCATTTTCCTGCTTCTCTTTGAACTTTTTTGAAATCAGAGCACTAGCCGAGTAGTGTGTAGCCCTTTGCAAATAGTTTGAATTAAACTGTCGACAATGGGCAGTTTCCCTTTTTCAATCTCCACAACTGACCGGCCCAACCACAACTTGAATCTCCTCTATGATTTTGTCAATATTCAAAAAAATGACTGCTGCCAACCTATTAAAGCTTGATAGAATGTGTACAATTTTGGCTTGTTAAGGTACCCCCTAGCACAAAAATGGTAATGTTGAAGATAGAGTAGAAAACTGCGTGGTGCTTATAAATGTTGAGGGAATTCACTCGCCCTGCAATCCTCGTCCTAGTACTCAACGGAAAAATTCCAGCGAGGGCATCCAAAACCGCATTTCCATTGGAAAGCAGTCGGTCCGGTCCGATCACCAAAAGTAAAACTCGAGAATGCCCTTACAGCGGAAGGGATCCTCACATCTAGTCCGTAATATTCCCCCTTAGCCCAAGCTAATGGGAATATTCAAATTTTCTTTGTCTTGTTTTGATTTGCGTGTTGATGAATAAAACACAAAGGAGGACATGTAAAACTCCTAAAAGCATCAAAATAAATCAATGCCCAATGTAAATAACGCTAAATCTGGGCCATTTTATAAAACACACTTGAGTGTGAAAGAGGTTTATCACTTGACCAAGTCAACCATGACCATATCTATAGCACAGTATAGATGCATTGAACCTCCTTGAGGCACAATGCAATTCTAGATGGAGGCTCTACATGTGAATGGAGGTAAATTGATGAAGTGGTTTAGGGTTTGACAAGACTCCTATCTTATAAAAGGAAGAGGAGAGCAGCATGAAAGGGGTTGTTGAAGATATTATTTCAGAAGAATTTTTCTGCTTAGACATTTCTCATTCTCTAGTTGTTTAGCTGAGAATAGTGCTGCTTAGCACTTGGGTGTTCCTGGTCAGGAATCCCACCTCCTTCCTAGAGTAGCTCTTGGAGGATTTTTGCTTGTCTTGTCCACTCTCAGGCTTGGGAAAAGCTTCAAATTACACCTACAACGCTGATCCTGTTGAGGGTTGGTTTGTCCTTGTGAGTTGCAGTAAGTGGGAGGTAGATCTTCTCCGATCTGCATATCTAGCCTCTCTTTTCACTGGGTAAGTCTGCTATCCCATTAGCAAGAGTGTCCTAGATCATTGGAGCTTCAGATCTAGACCTTGGCATCAGGCCAAATCATTCTCAAAGCCTATAGCACCGTTTCTTTTTATGAACTGCGTTATTTTCAAGTTTGCAGTTGCACGGTGTTTTGTCTGCATTTTGGAGGAGAGATCTACGGTGTTAGGATTATTCCTCTCACTGTGGTGATCCATGGATTGGCAATCCAATCCATGTTTGTTTCAGATCTAATTTGTCATTTTTTTATATGATTCAAGAATTTCTGAATATTATTGTAGATCTGCAACTGTAGATCTCAATTATACTCATGAACTCTCATGTTATGTACAAAACCCCAAGGGGAATGTATAGATGAGCTTTTCTTGTACACAGATCTGAATTAGATCTATATTTTTATTTATAGATTTGATCTAGATCTGAGTAATAATAAAATACTACTTCAACCCATTAAAATAATGCTGTTAGGTTTATGCAGAGTTTTTTTGTGGTTGTAACACCTCATTTTTTAGGATTTATTCCTATATAGTCTTCTACTTTCTCTTGTACAATGTATGGGCTGTAATGTAAATCTGATTTGCTATTACACATTTGATATTTGAACCTCCATATCAACCTACTACTTTTCTTCAGTGGAACTGCATTATTTCTTAAGCAGATTGTGCATATTGCTGCAGTCCCTTCTTTGGGAAGTTTTCAAGCCTTCCTAGGTGTGGGAGATCTGTTTAACCCACCTAGAGAGATTTTTTCTGATATCCTCTTATATTTAGGTCTTAGATACTCCTATCTAAGGGATCCAAGGGCTGATTTCAAGAGTTGTAGCAACCATTCCTGAAAAATGCATTTTCCAAGCATGCCTTGCTAGCAGTCTCGATTTTGGGATATTACAGTGGTATCAAAGAAACTTTCTTGGCTTAGCCTGTGAGCTTCAAGAATTATGGAGTATTCTCATGAGAAGGAGGAGATCTGCAAGAGAAATCAAAGAAAACCCTTGTTTTCTGGAGAGAATAGGTTCACAAAATTTCTATCTCAAGTTCTACGTGGTATCAACAAGGACATCAAAGAAATGAGGAGGAAAAACCATGGAGATCCCTCAACCAGATCTACAAGATCTATACATGTGGAAGGTTATGGATATGAGCACTCAGCCATATCATCAAATCTACAATGTTTTGTCAGCAACTTCTTCATGAAGAGGAAGGAAGGAGATGTGTCAAAGAGAGAAAATCTCTTGATCTTCGAAGGATCTTGCAAGATCAACGAAGAAAAGGTTGAAGATGATAACGCAGTCATGAAAAGAGAAAATATAAGACCTCATGAAGAGGGATATGGAGAATTTTCTCCAAGGAAAGAAAATCTTTCACTCTTGCAAGAAGTTCCAAGAAGTCTCACTTATGGAGATTGTGGCACAGTCCATGTGCAGCATGTGCCATCATCCCCAAAGGGTGAGATCTTGAAGATAGAAGAAGGAAGAGAGGAGGGCAAGAATCACATGATGAAGAGCACATATCCCTCTCTGTTTTAGAATTTTTATGCACAAAGAAGGCATGAGGATCTATGCAATGAAGGAAAGGACAAGTCATTCCATACATCTATGTATCCTGCTCCATGCCTTGATGTCTCTTTGCATGGAGGCCTTCCACTAGGGAGACCCCCTGATTTGAAGAAAGCTAAAGTGTTCTCTCAAATATATGTAGTAGCAACATATCTATCTAAAGAGGGAACCTTGAGAGGAGCTACTTCAGCGCTAAGAATCACTGATGGGGGGCTAACCAATTTTCTGAAATTGACTTTGTTATCCTCCATTCATCTATTTACAGTGGAAAGAAGAGATTCAGAAATTTGTGTTGACATGAGCATGGTATCAAAAGGCCACTCCATATCCTTGGAGAAAAAAAAGATACTCCAATATATAATGAAAATTTATGAATATTACAAGAAGGTATTTCCATTCTTGTATGAAGAGAAAAACTATGGAAATTTTGGGGGATGAGAACCTTTGACTCTCCTAAACTTCAATCTTGTCTTGAGCAAGATAAACTGCAAGAGAGGTAGCAAAATATATTTTGGAATACTCCAACATGTGACTTTGACATCAAGCATGGCAAGGAGGAGAGCCATCATATGACAGATGCTTCATTTCAAACTACTATAGTGCTATCAATGTTGGGAAGCCTAGATCCTTATTGGGAGTCCCTACTATTGATGGAATATTCCAAGGACCTCTTCACATGTAATTTTCTTGATGAGAAAATGATAGATATGAGGTATAAAGTAGTTAATGGAGTCATTTATTCCTATGATCATATCTACTTATCTAAAAACTCCAAACTCAAGGACAAACCACTTAATGCGATGTATGAGATCTTGATTTCTAAACCCACTAGATTCATTAAAAAATGCCATACTTTATTGGAGGGATTCATGTGGGAAGATTTCATTAAGGATATGCACTCTCATATGAGAAATTTCATGGATCGTTTGCTGGTTGAGAAGGAACATAGCTCTTGGGAGAAGACATCATCAACACCTCCTTATTCATTGAGTGTGAGAGGGGACTCATCCATGAGTTACCTCACTAATGTAAGACAAGTATATGAAGGAACTTGCATCTCTAAATATCATGATGTATCTACTATATGATTTTATTTTTCTAACACTCATGTGCAGGGCTTTGCTCCAAGTGGGAGAATTATTTTTGATGGGTTTCATAGGCCACTTGGGACTATGAACAATGATGATTTTGGCCATTCTTTGAAGGTTTTTGGAGAGATGATATGCTCTTCAAGGTGTGATTCCTTTACACCAACTATTATGCACTTTCTCCAATCATGCAAGAGGGATGGGGCAGCAAACAAGTGTTGGGGAAAACACTTGTCATATCATATTCTGAGGCAGTTAGGAGTAAATCTGCACTGGTTGCACTTGAGGGACCATTTTCCTTCTCCATTATTGCGTATGGAAGCTAGCATGACTCTAATTATGATTACATATGCTGGAGATGTTCTTATCTTTGTTGGGAACATGGTTGGAGGAGAGACACATTTGTTGGATGTGTCCTTGGGGAAAGGAATTCCCTACATTTTCTACACTACATGTTCTAAGGGGAGCATGGGGAACTATATGGCCACTATTGTATACCGCCTTTTTATTTATGATGTGGAGCATATGATTGGTTGGAGCACTTGAGGCATGCCTCTCATGAGCAATTGGGAGGATATTTTCTATGAATTACCAAGCTGGGAGGTGATTCATTTTATTTGGATGATATCATGGAGGTGGGAGACCTTCATTGATGATGAAATTCCCCATGATTGTCATCACTTCTATCTTGAGGAGGCCATGGATCAGCAAGAAGTTTTCCACATAGACCTTCCATTCTTTCATGAGGAAGGCCATTGGGTTTATTCACCAAATGCCAACTTGCACACTTGGGAGGAACCATTGGGAGATGAAATTTCTGTAGAAATTCTGAAGCAATAGGGGAGACTATTGGATGAGGAGGCCACAAGAGAAGGAGGGGAGATTTTGCAGCGCTCACCTTATCAATTGCTTGAGGACAAGCAACATTTTGGAGGGGAGGACTGTAATATTCCCACTTAGCCCAAGTTAATGGGAATATTCAATTTTGCTTTGTCTTGTTTTGATTTGCATGTTGATGAATAAAATGTAAAGGAGGACATGTAAAACTCCTAAAAACATAAAAAAATATCAATGCCGAATGTAAACAAGGCTAAATCTAGGCCATTTTATAAAACACACTTGAGTGTGAAAGAGGTTGACCACTTGACCAAGTCAACCATGACCATATCTACAATGCAGTCTAGATGCATTGAACCTCCTTGAGGCACAACGCAGTTCTAGATGGAGGATCTACATGTGAATGGAGCTAAATTGATGAAGTGGTTTAGGGTTTGACAAGACTCCTATCTTATAAAAGGAAGATGAGAGCAGCATGAAAGGGGTTGTTGAAGATATTCTTTCAGAATAATTTTCCTGCTTAGACATTTCTCATTCTCTAGCTGTTTAGCTGAGAATAGTGCTGCTTAGCACTTGGGTGTTCCTGCTTGGGAATCCCACCTCCTTTCTAGAGCAGCTCTTGGAGGAGTTTTTCTTGTCTTTTCCACTATCAGTCTTGGGCAAAGCTTCACCTTACACCTACATCATTGATCCTATTTAGGGTTGGTTTCTCCTTGTGAGTTGCAACAAGTGGGAGGTAGATATTCTGAGATCTATGCATATCTAGCCTCTCTTTTCACTGGGAAAGTCTACTATCCCATTGGCAAGAGTGTCCTAGATCATTCGAGCTTCAGACCTAGAACTTGGCATCAGGCCAAATCATTCTCAGAGCCTACAGTGTATTTTTTATCCCTGAACTGTGTTATTTGCAAGTTTGTAGTTGCAGGGTGTTTTGTCTACATTTTGGAGGAGAGATCTATGGTGTTAGGATTCTTCCTCTCAATGTGGTGATCCATGGATTGGAAAGCTAATCCATGTTTGTTTTAGATATGACCTATTGTTCTATTATATGATTCATGAATTTTTGAATATTACTATAGATTTGCAACTCTAGATCTCAGATCTACTCATCTACTCTCATGTTTTGCACAAAACCCCAAGGGCAATGTATAGATGAGCTTTTCTTATACACAGATCTGAATTAGATCTATATTTTTATGTACATATCTGCTCTAGATCTAAGTAATAATAAACTACTATTTCATCCCATTAAAATAACGATGTCAGGTTTATGCAGAGTTTTCTTGTGGTTGTAGTAGCTCATTTCTGAGGATTTTTTCCTGTATAGTCTTCTACTTTCTCTTGTACAATGTATGGGTTGTAATGTAAATCTGATTTTCTGTTATACATTTGATCTTTGAACCTCCATATTAGCATACTTCTTTGCTTCAGTGGAACTGCGTTATTTCTGAAGCAGATTGTGCATATTGCTGCAGTCCCTTCTTTGGGTAGTTTTCAAGCCTTCCTAGGTGTGGGAAATCTGTTTAACCCACCTAGAGAGATTTGTTTCTAATCTCCTCTTTGATTGAGGTCTTAGATACTCAGATATAAGGGATCCAAGGTCTAATTTCACGATCTGTAGCAACCATTCTTGAAAAATGTGTTTTTCAGGCATGCCTTGCTAGCAGTCCCGATTTTGGAATATTACACAGTCGTGTTTCAAATTTGAAATCATGCACTGGTACATAGAATAAATTTGGTAGAAACAACGTGAGGATGAAGAGGCATGCAACAGTCCTAGGTAATTTATGAATAGCAAGAACCCTTGCATGCATATGAGTAGTGGAGCAGAGCTACAGTGCGTTTTTTAATTAAAGCAGAGAAAACCTTCTGCAGCATCTGATGAGGACCCCTTTAACTGGTTCAGCCCTACATTACTATTTTCAAAGTGTTAATGGAAATATTTTGAGAATCCGGTTGCTGAAGTACACCACAGAGTTGAGTATCCACCACAATAATTTATTCTGCTCACAAAAGAGCTAGTATCTTCATACATAAAACTGGAGTATGAAAAAAAAATGTTTGAATCCTACTGCAAAGATCAAATCAAATTCTAGAAGTGGAGCAAGCCTGAAACAACTTAACGGGCTCAAATTTTGCAGGAGAAAAAATCTACGAAGGAGAAAACATCATGATAGTTTTAGATCAAGCTCCGATACTGCAGTGGTTGCACTACAAAGGAGTAGGCCTCATGGTAGAGAGAATTAATAAATTTAAAATACATTACAGTAAAGACCCTATTGTTGAATAGGCAGGGAAAGCATCGAGACAAGTCAATTATAAAAATTTAACATCACCATTAAGCAACTTTATCAATGTACAAGGTCAATTCCCTGTATTATAATTCTAATACATTTCTATATGACATGGAAACTGACAATTATAAAATTTACCTACATAGAAATTATACTAGCTTTCTTCAAATAAGTTTTAGAAGAGTATTAAGGGTCCTCCAATAAACATGTTGATTAAAGCGATGCACTGGAAAATTTAGCCTGAATTAAATCTCCCTTAGCCTCCATAGCCCAAAATAAGATAAAAGTTTTTGGTTTTCTTTGGCTGTTTTCCAAAAGAAGTAGATTTAAAAAACCACAAAGTTTATCTAGCACATCAATTCAGATAATTAAGTGTCATATCATAATGAAATAAATTCATGTACATAGAAGAAATAAATAATCAAAGAAAATTCCATTTGATTCACCTCCATGTGTCTATATTCTCTGATTATAGAAGACAAACTTGTGACCAACTACAAAGTAACACACATAATAAATTAAGGATTCTTTCACAATTTCCAAACCAAATATCATACAGATGATGGATCTTCATCTTCTTCAATTGCCATTTCTCTACATGAAAATGCCCATATAGATGACAATTTCCCTCTATAGGTTTCTATCTAATAAAAATGACTCCAGGTAGTTGTTTGTAATAGTGGTCCTATAATGATATGATTCAGGAACTAAAATATAATTATAAGCCCTTGTAGAATAGAGTTTCAAAAGCACCATAATGAGATATTCATAATAACTCTTGTCATGCTCCAAAATACCATATTGAATTATCATATTTAGAAACCATCTCTGGGACTGCATAGTTGATTGGAATATTGTTATATGCAGAGACAATTTTCATGTCTCCATTCATTTCTTGGCAATGATGTATAAAAGGTTGATCTTAGAACTTGCTTTGATCAAGGTTTAAGCCCTCTCTCATTAGTAGCTGGATGTTTGAACCAAAATTGTAACCATTGTTTCCAGCAATGACTCCTTGCCCAAAGAAGTTATCATCCAGCGTAATTTTGAAAATTTCCCCACCCTATGAAGCAGGGTGCATTTTCACTTCAAGCCGACTGTGATAATTCATCATCTTAAGGTTCCCTATTGTTGATGTCTTATTCTGATGCAACCTATCATATAAGCAAGTAATTCATTGATAGGATGCTGATTACCAGTTGGAATTATTGAACTTGTAGTGCCAACGTCCAAGAGGATTAAGATTCACATTACCATTGGATGTCATCCGTCCTTCCTTCTAAGATGGAAAAATACTCACCTTTCCTTGAACTTGTAGCTAGTTAGGCTGCCTCATAGATATACAGAATAAGGATTCACTCTCTTGAGGTTCTGATCTCTGATATTTCATGCCTTTCAAATCTATTCTATATGCACAAGTAGACTGATGGGCATTTCTTAGACTCTAATATGAAAATCTAAGTTGGCGTTAATGATAGGGCACTGCTCATGTGGACTGTATAGACATTTTGATCTTCCAATGGAGATTCCCATGGTAACTTTATTTTTATAATAAAATCTACATTATGTCCTACCTGAAGAGCTGAAACTCCCTCATTTGAAATACCTACATTGAAATGGTCAAAGTCTTGTGGTTTTCATTCTTGTACCTCAAAACTTAAGAGATCCAAGTCTTGTGATTTGGAATCCTTCACATCAGTATTTTTATAAATAGAGTTCAAATCATCTTTAAAGCCTTCATCATGCTCGTAGCCACTTCTTAATGTCATAGATCTAGCATGTGTAGTCACAACAGCACTGGTCGGTGGACAAGCATTAGAGTTTTTTTGGCGAGCCAATGCTTCCTCTTGGTTAACAACTACTTGGCAAGTTGCACTTTCTTTAGCTGTCATCTTATCCTGCAAGCACTTCGACTGCCTAACAAGTTTGCGAATTTTGGCTATATAAGGTGAAATTTGATAACAGAAGTAAGAACCCCCACCTTCCAAGCATTTTTAAGATCATGATGATTTTTATAAGGTAGAGGCCCTTTGTCCTTTTGGAAAGCCTAATTGTGGCCACCAATCCTCATTAGTAGTAGGCCACCAAGGAGGAGAAATACCATTTTATAAAGGATACCTCCACTGAGGCAGATCATAGTGCTGCATAAGGGCAGAAAGAAGCAAACCCAAAGTTGTGCCTTGAAGTTCCTGAAGAGTATGAGGGGTAGGAGCCACAACCATGTTACTCTCATTTGATGCAGGTGCTGTATGTTCTTCTTGATATTTGGTGATTGAAGCAAGGCCATTTTTGTCAAATCTGACCTTCTCCTTCCACCATGCTCTAAGATTGTTAGAGGCTACACTTACAAGCTTCCCTTTTTTAGGAATGATGACATATAAAAAACCTTGTGCTTTGAAGACTTCCATCATTTTCAACATGTACTTCACTATACCGTCCTGTGCCTGAGACATATTTTTCCTTTGGGATTGTTCTTGTGACTGTCTCTGTTTTGCTATGTCACTATGATATTTTCCCTTCCATTGCTCCTTAATGCACCTAAGGCAGATGCAATCCTTCCACATCTGATTCTCAATCTCATCCATATCAATTTCATTCTCACTAAGTCCATCATCATGCATAACCTCACCCTCATTTTCACACATTGAATCTCCTTTAAGGGGAACATAAAGAATATCCAATTTCCTGGATAACCCATCTCATCATAAATCCCCATGACTTCTACCCTAGATTGGTTGTGCCAAATTTTTACTACTGATTGGAGGAAAACCAAGGAAAAACCAAAGTGTGAAAATCTCCTTCCAGTATTGATCCTACTAATATTTATCTTCTAGCAGAGAAAGTCCCAGTTCCATCACAATTAGTGATGAAATAAACATTAGCTTCTGCCTTAGTTTCATGCAGGGAAGGCTACAGAAATTAACACCGCCTTCGTAAATGGAGACATCCAACTAAAAAGAAACAACACTTTGGCATATTCATGGTAGTGTGTAGCAAATACACCAGTTACGTACTTTTGCATGTGTTGGACAGGAGAAGAATTTCTCAAAAATTACAAGGTTTTTTCCACATCCAATTGTGAAATGGTCCAACATCCAAATCTAGCACTCTTAATTCACAAACATAAAAAAACGTTCGAAATCACTACAATACTCCAGCTTATTCTCTAACAACATTTAGAAAATATCTTCAAATAATTAAAAAAAAACATAACCCACTGAAATTGTTGTTAATGTTACTTTGTAGGGATTCGGTACAACTGAAGAAATCAACCATTAGTATGAGACAAAAATTGAGTAGTCTGGAAGGATTGTGCTAGAAAACTACTCACCACAAGAAGTTTTTCAAGAATCACTGACATAGAGAACCAACAGTACATAACAGAAATATAAATATCTCACAATAAATCCCCAAATATTTGGTCACATCGATGAATGCAGACCCGTAAAATACAATGTAAGTAGTCTCTTCCCTCATGCATGTCTTAATTTATGTTATTATGCACGCTCATGCTGAAATCTTGAATTTTAATATGTTGCAAAACATAATCAAAAGTCTGCAGGTCACAAACATTAGTAAACTTGAAAATTGTTAAATATATTTATTATAAAACCATTTTGTGAATTTAGTGATTCCAGTGAGGACCAAAATTTATCGAAACATTGCTTAAATCATAAATAATGTTTGGAAAAAGAAAATGAAAGCAAACATCAATGTTACATATAAATCAATCTTGTTAAGGGATGTAATAAGAACTTAAAAGTGAGCATTGACCATTGAAATGATGTGTTGTATTATCATTAATATTCATGATCCAGGGAGCCTAAAAAACCATGCTATAGAATGGTGAATTGAAGTTGAAACTTCGGGGAAGTTTCATCCAAATTATATGATGCTAATTTGGTATTTAGGTTGTCTTGTCAAGCCTAAACTCAAATTTTGGTGCATGTCATAATCTGTGTTCACTCTGTTGCTAGATATCGTGCAATTACTAATGCAACGATCCATCTTATATCCTTGGAGGAAATTCATTTCACAAAATCACAAAGATGATGAATGATTTGATGAACTTGGAACCATTAACTGCTACACCCAAGGAGCATGTTCATCTTAATGTACAACCCAAGGAAGCAGGATAAAAGCCTTGTTTTTCTAGTAGACCTGCTCATATTAATTTAAGTAACATGAATTTACAACCAAAGAGATTCCAAAAATTCCTTGCATTGACTATCACTGGCATTATCTCATGAAACTCGAGTAATACAAATGCTTTGCTTGTAGGCCCTGTAGCACATAGCCTGCCAATCTGCGTAGGCTAGAAAGCCCTCCTCTTCTCCCACAACTGCTATATATTTTCCTTGTTGCTTATATAATCAAGGAAATGAGCTTTTAGAATTCAAGTTTTCAATTGTGAGTAACCTCCAGGGATTAGTTTTTGTGAATTGTATCTATGATCTTCATTTCTCTTTAAGCTTTGCACCATAGACTACACACAGAAAACATTGATTCCTGAATTTGTAAAACTTTGCAATGCATAACCCTATGCAAGACATTTATTTAAACATTGTAAAGATCTGATGCACAAGATGCAGTTTTCCTGCAGGAGTAGCGATCAACTTTGATGAAGTGCAGGAATATGATGCAAAATAATTAGTGCAATGCAAGGTATTCTATTTTATCTTTTACCCCATCCACCCTCAATTGTATATACTTAATTTTGTTTCCACGATGTTGGCATCCATTACTCTGTGAAAACCTCTCTTAAAAAATATGAAGAAAATCATTTCCAGCAGCAAGTCCAAGCTCTCTGTGCATACTCTACATCACACAAAATCCTTCCAAGACAAGGGGTGAATAATTTTTTTTTGTTATATTACCATTCATGTTTTCCATTTATTTTAATTTCGCAAGGTTTGGTAGTTGGAGTCTTATTACATGTTCAAATATGTCTCACTATCAAACATAAAAGTTAATTGTGAAATTTGGTCTGCCCATCAACTCCCATTCATGTGGATCATTTCCCCACCCTTGTTGAAGTTCAATTGAATGGTGCTTGTCATGATGGTGTTACGTAGTAAAATAATGTTTGTCAACATATGCTTCAATTAATTATATTATTTAGCATACATTAGCCAACTTAGATAGATTTATACTATATAAAAAAACAGATTAATACAAATTAATATCATCCTAATACTTGTAACAGGATGTGGTTTAGTGTGAGGGATGGGAGGGCAACATGAAAAAAAACCAGGTTCAAACCTCGGCAAGTGTAGAGCCCTTGTGTGCATGTGTAAGGTGTTAGTGTCCCGTGATTTGGCAGATTGGTAAAAAAAATGACAAGGTAACATCAGACCAATCTTTGGAGTGCTAGGACCTAGCCTTCCTGGACTCAGAGAGGGCTCTCTATATTATGCATGAAGGATGTGAACTTGTTCTCTTTGGATAGTTGATTTTAGGCTAGTTGTTAAGTGTAGGTTTGTTGTTTGTTTTGGTTGGGGTTAGATGATCAAGTAGGATAGGTGGAGAGAGAGGTTATCAAATAAATTTGGAAATGGAGTCTATGAAGTTATTGATATCTCAATAATGAATCTGGGTACATCACAGGGAAATTCTAGTGTAGTCAATGGATCTTTAAACTTTATATATGAGGTGAAATGGACATTAAGTTTGGGAACCAAGGTAGCGCAAAGGGAAGTTAAGAATCCTTTGTCAAATACCTATTAATAGAGAGATCTTGAATACTGATAAGAAAAAGATACTGGTTATGAGATAGGGCACACCATTTACTCAATAAATATACTTTTAAACAAATACACATTCGAGATATACAATCCAATGGAGCAAATGAAGTAAGACAACTTATCTAACTTCAATGATTCTACTTTCAAGATTTGAAAAAATATAAGAGACGAATAGCATTAATAAATGAAGAGGGAACGCCTAAAAATCATTCATTAAACTATAAATAAATTTGAGGTAAACTGATAAGCATATAGAATGGGAAATATCGAAACAAGACCTCTTTGGCTTAACCTAATCAATCAATACATTAAAGAGATATTTGAAGACAAAGTTTAGATAGAAATAAACAATTAGGGCTTACCATGAATCATGTTTATAAACTAGAATATTAATCCAAAAATGTAATATACAAGCTTAGGTGGGCCTAAGGAGCAATGAAGAATTCTTTAAGCTAACCCAGCAGAAGAAAACATGAAAACAATAGCTAACAAGAGGACTGAGGTGCCTCAAACAACATTTCTCATTCTATACTCTTCTGAGCTATTGCAATATAGAAAGATGGACATAAGGAAAACAAGAAAAAACATGAGCATATGAGAGATACATCACCATTAACTAAACTCATGGATCCTGCAAGCAAGCCTTCATCACCATCAATCAAGGCAAATCATCCACAAGCTCCACAACACTAAATTGTTATTCAACTTCCAAAAACCATGTATTGCTCTTAA